>RCUC01166286.1:0-95216 GCA_003697995.1 Taxidea taxus jeffersonii
AATTAAAAATCTTACTGCAAAGAAAAGCCCAGGCCCAGTTTTTTTTTTCTTCATTAACGCAAGTATTTATTGATGCTATTTATACAGTAAATTAGGTTGAATGTGAAGTTTTGGATAGTTTGAATTCACCATTTTTCTTGTGCACAAAGGTATTCTCTCATTTACAAATGGGCATTTCTCTTTGGCATCCATTAGTTTTTTTGCCCAGATATTGGCCTGTTAAATATTAAAAAAATTCATTTATATTAAACAAAACTAAATGTGATTCCATGGAGAGTTATTGTATGATTACCAAACACATCTGATGTTAAATGTCATTAAAGTGCTGCTTGATCATCTCTGTTAGTTTGTGCTAATTAAGACAGAAAGGGCTGGGATTTATAAACCCCAAGAGTCTTATCTGAACAGTCTGCATATAAAAGTTGTTTGCCTGGTGAAGGGGTACCCATGAAGCTGTGGACCACTGATGAATTAACAATTAAATGTTTTCTGTGTTATAACAAAGAAAACAAATCAGTAATTAAAAATCTTGCTGCAAAGAGAAGCCCAGGCCAAGTGGCTTCGTTGGTGACTTTTATCAAACATTTAGAGAAGCACTATAATTAATCCTTCACAAACTCTTTCAGAAAGTAGAGGAGGAAAGAACACTTCCCAACTCATTGTATGAGGACACTATTACCTTGATAACAAAGCCAGACAAAGATACATAAAGAAAATTGCAGACTAATATCCTTTATGAACACAGACACAGTAATCTTTAATAAAATATTAGCAAACCATGAGGACGCCTGGGTGGCTCAGTTGGTTAAGTGGCTGCCTTCCGCTCAGGTCATGATCCTAGCCTCCTGGGATCGAGTCCTCCTTGCTCAGCAGGGAGCCTGCTTCTCCCTCTGCCTCTGCCTGCCTCTCTGTCTACCTGTGCTCGCTCTCTCTCTCTCTCTCTGACAAATAAATAAACTAAAATAAAAATTTAAAAACTATTAGCAAACCAAATTTAACAACATAGAAAAATGGATTATAGATCATGATCAATTGGGCATTATCCCAGGCATGCATGTTTGGATTAATATGTATAAACCAATGTAACATACCATGTTCTCTTAAAAGGCTAGTTGGTGGGTGCGTGGGTGGCTCAGTCCTTAAGTGTCTGCCTTCGGCTTAGGTCATGATCCCAGGGCCCTGGTATTAAGCCTGGCATCGGGCTCCCTGCTAAGCAGGAAGCCTGCTTCTCCTCCTCTCACTCCCCCTGCTTGTGTTCCCTCTCTTTCTGTGTGTCTCTCTCTCAAATAAATAAATAAAATCTTAAAAAAAAAAAGACCAGTTGGTAAATATTTTAGGTTTTCGGACCATTACAGTTTCTGTTGAAACTACTCAGCTCTGCTGTTGTACTGCAAAACAGCCATAGACTATATGTAAATAAGTGGATATGCCTGTGTTTCATTGCGACTTTGCAAAAATAGCTAGTGCACCAGTCATAGTTTGCTGTCTTGTAATAAACCATATTAATAAAAGGTTTTTAAAAACCCCACATGATCAGTTCAGTAGATACAGAAAAAACATTTGATGTAAATAATAAAATGTTGCAACAAACCAGGAAGAGTAGGCAGTGTCTCACCTTGATAAAGCATCTATGAAAATCCTAACACTAACATAATATTTAATGGTGGAATATGAGTCCTCTTCTCCTAAGACTGGGAACAAAGTAGGTAAGAATGTCCACTCTTAAGTCTACTCCTACCACTTCTTCACTGGAGAGTTCTACCTAGTGCAATGGGGTAGGGGTGGGGAGGCATCTAAATTACCTAAGTAATTCACAAAGAAACCAAAACAGATCTGAATTTAAGCAAGGTCACAGGATACCAGATATACAAAAAAAACAAAAAATTTTATGTACTAGCAACAATCCAGAAATTAAAGTAAGAATTCCATTCATGATTGGCTTCATACTTAGGAATAAATTAAACAGAAGAATTAACAAGATTTACACTGAAAACTATAAAATATTGTTGAGAGAAGTTTAAAAAGACCTAAATAAATGGAGAGACATTCTATCTTCATGGATTATAAGTCCAAATGTTGTTAAAATGACAATTATCTGGGCACCTGGGTGGCTCAGTGGGTTGCCTGCCCACCCAGGTGGCTCTGCCTTCGGCTCAGGTCATGGTCCCAGGGTCCTGGGATCGAGCCCCAAGAGCCCCAAATTGGGCTCTCTGCTCAGCGGGGAGCCTGCTTCCCCTCCTCTCTCTGCCTGCCTCTCTGCCTGCTTGTGATCTCTGTCTGCCAAATAGATAAATAAAAATCTTTAAAAAATTAAAAAAAATTAAAATGACAATTATCCCCAATTTGGTGTATGGATTCAATGTAGTTTCTCTAAAAAGAAAAATCCCAGAGGACTTCTTTGAAGAAATTTAATTCTTTAATTTATGTGGAAATGCAAAAGACCTAAAGTAGAAGACCCAATACAATTTTGAGAAAGCACAACATTGGAAGGACTTTTTTACATGGTTTCAAAAATCACTATAATAATCAAGAGGGTGATAGATTGGTGTAAGGACAGGTACTAGAACTGGATTGAGAGTTCAGAAATATATAGTTGATTTTTGACACAGGTGACAAGACGGTTCAGTGGGGGGAAAGGGTAGTTTTTTCCAACAGATAATGCTGGGAAATTGGTATCTGCATGCAAAAACAAAAACAGAAACCCACCCCAAAACTCAGTCCCTTAATTTATACTAGACACAAAAATTGATTGAAAGTGGATCATAGACCTCAGTCTGAAACTACAAAAGTCTGGAAGAGTATCTTTATGACCTTGGGTTAGGCAATAACTTCCTAGACATGGCACAAGGTATAAAAGAAAAATTTGGTAAGTTGGCTTTATTAAAATGTAAAACTTTTGCATTTCAAAAGACATTATTTAAAAAATGAAAAGACAAGCTATAGAAAGATTTGCTTGTCTGCTAAAGTAGTATCCAAAATATATAAAGAACTCTTACAACTCAGAAGACAAGCTAGTTTTTAAAATTATTTTTTTTAATAAAAATTATTTTTGGGGGCACCTGGGTGGCTCAGTGGGTTAAAGCCTCTGCCTTCGGCTCAGGTCATGATCCCGGGGTCCTGGGATTGAGCCCCACATCGGGCTCTCTGCTCGGCGGGGAGCCTGCTTCCTCCTCTCTCTCTGCCTGCCTCTCTGCCTACTTGTGATCTGTCTGTCAAAATAATTAAATAAAATCTTTTAAAAAAATTATTTTTTGTCATGATTCCACTTACATGTGATAACTAGAATAGGCAAATTCATAGAGACAGAGTAAATTAGGGGAAATGGTTGAAGAATAGGTTGTTTAGGGGAAGTGTGGAATGGATAATTACTGTTTAATGGGTAGAGGGTTTTTGTTTTTCTTTTTTTAAATTCTGAAAATAGGGGTGCCTGGGTGGCTCAGTCGGTTAAACATCTGTCTTCAGGTTAGGTCATGATGCCAGGGTTCTGGGATTGAGCCCTGTATCAGGCTCCTGCTCAGCCTGCTTCTCCCTCAGCCTGCTTCTCCCTCTCCCTCTGACTGCTGCTCCCCCTGCTTGTTTTCTCTCTCCCTCTCTCTCTCTCAAATAAATAAATAAAACCTTAAAAAAAAATAAAAATTAAAAAAATTTCTGAAAATATTCTGGAAATATATAGTGGTGGTGGTTGCACAGTCTTCTGAATTTAATGCCACTGAATTGCATACTAAAAATATGTTTAAAATGGTAGACTTTGTTGTTATGTATATTTTATCACAAAAAAACATGAGACAAAAGACTTGACCATTTTGTCACATAAAATGGTGTTAAACATTCTTAGTTATTAGGAAAATGCAAATTAAAATCACAGTGAATTTCTACTGTATGCCCTCTGAAGTGCCTGTAGTCAAAAAGACTATAAACATGTATTGGTAAGGATGTATAGCAACTGGAAACGTTGTGCGTTGCCATAAGAATGTAAAATGGTACAGTCATTTTAGAAGTCAGCTTGGAAATTTATTTATTTATTTATTTTTAAAGATTTTGTTTGTTGATTTGGCAGACAGAGATCACAAGTAGGCAGAGAGGCAGGCAGAGAGAGACAGAGAGGTGGAAGCAGACTCCCTGATGAGCAGAGTGCCCGATAAGGGGCTGGATCCCAAGATCCTGGGACCATGACCTGAGCCGAAGGCATAGGCTTTAACCCACTGAACCACCCAGGTGCCCCCAGTTTGGAAATTTTTTTTTTTTATAAGTTTTTTTCTAGGTTTTTTTTTTTTTTTTAAGATTTTATTTATTTATTTGTCAGATAGAGAGAGCACAGGAGCGAGCACAGGCAGACAGAGTGGCAGGCAGAGGCAGAGGGAGAAGCAGGCTCCCTGCTGAGCAAGGAGCCCAATGTGGGACTCGATCCTAGGACACTGGGATCATGACCTGAGCTGAAGGCAGCTGCTTAACCAACTGAGCCACCCAGGCGTCCCCCCAGTTTGGAAATTTAATAAATAGTTGCACATGGGGGTGGCCCAGTTTCTTAAGCATCTGACTCTTGATTTTGGCTCAGGTCATGATCTCAGGCTGTGAGATTGAGCCCTGCATTGTGCTCCACACTTGGTGTGGAGCCTGCTTAAGTTTCTGTCTCCCTCTCACTTTGCCTTTCCCCAAATCCATTTCTTAAAAATAAATAAATAAATAGAAACTTACCATATGATGCAACAGTTTCACTCCAAGGTATCTAGCCAGGAGAAATGTAAATTTATGTCTACACAAAGACTTGTATGTGAATGTTTATAGCAGCATTATTTATAATGGCCAAAATCTGGAATGAATCCAAATGTCCATCCGCTGGTAAAGGGATAAACAAAATGTAAATATCCATATAATTGAATGATGTTCAACAGTAAAAAATAATGAACTACTAACACATGGTACAGCATGAGTAAATTTCAAAAACATTATGCTAAGTGAAGGAAGTCAGACTATGAAAGACTACACATTAAATGATTCCATTTATGTGAAATATCTAAAAAAGGCAAATTTAGGGGCACCTGGATGGCTCAGTGGGTTAAGGCCTCTGCCTTCTGTTCAGGTCGTGATCCCAGGGTCCTGGGATCGAGCCCCACATTGGGCTCTGTGCTCGGTGGGGAGCCTGCTTCCCCACTCTCTCTGCCTGCCTCTCTGCCTACTTGTGATCTCTGCCTGTCAAATAAATAAATAAAATCTTAAAAAAAAAATAAAGTTATAGAGACAGAATACAGATCAGTGGTTGGGTCTACAGGTAGGAGTGGAGATTGGAAATGGGATCAAGGGGAGTTTTGGAGTGATGAAAATGTTCTAAAATTGGATTGCAGCAATAGTTGCACAGCTGTAAATGAGTAACTAAAGGTCATTGAATTGTACATTTACAATGCCTAAATAAAGCTGTAACACTAAAAAAAAGTACCTAAGATTGGTTGGAGACTTTTGGATAAAACTGTTTTGTGGGTTTTTTTTTTGATAAAGTGGTTTTAAGTTTGTCAGGTGATGTCCTATTGATTTGTGATGTCTCATATTACTCTTTTCTTGGAGGCCTAGACCCTCCCTGCTCCCACGCTTTATTTACTCTATGCTCTGCCTCACTAAAGAGTGTTGGAAAACTTTCTCCTTGTTTGGGAGAACTGACTCAACTGTTCGGGATGTGGCTCTGATGGACTGTCTGGGTAGATGATACTTACTTAGAGAAAAATGCTTACTTTCAGCCCCAGGTTATAGATCAGTCCCAGCTAGACATCTTGCAAATATGTGCTGCGGGTTGACAAGTAGGTGAGGGTTTGAGGAATGAGGGTATATTGTCTGCCGAAAGAGGAGAGCTCATTGAGTGGTACCATCACATACTAGGATGCTTTTGGCTATATTGCTATTTTTGGGGGGAGGCCTCATAACCATCCTGTGAGATAGGAGAGGTATCCTTAGTCCCTATTTTACAGAGAAGGAAGGTTTACAGGGTGACTCCCTTGTCCAAGAGCATACAACTATGGCAGAGTTAGACTTAAATTCACGTTTTCTGACTCCATATTCTAAACCACTTCTTTTATACTCTGTGTTTTGCCTCAGCTGTTTACTGGGAAGAGGAGCAGAAGGGCATGTAATTTTGACTGATTGCATATGTTTTCAGTAGATTTAGTCTGAAGAAAAGGAGGGCAAGTTAGACTAAAGTGTAAGTTCAGGGGTTCTATAGCACGTATAGGAATCAAGGACAAACCTGATATCTGGTAGTTATTAAAATTATATACCTAGGTTAGAACTATAATTCGTGGCACAGATGGTTTGAAGCTATCCAGTGCTTGATTCAAGGAGCAGACCACTTCCTGAGTTATAAATATAACTGTGCCAGAAATCAAAGGAAATTCATTTGACAGACATTTACTGAGTGTCTACTCCATGTCAGGCTCCTTGCCAAGATACAGGATCACGAGGTCCAGTTGGATCTTATTGAGAAACAGCATGAGAGAACAGAAGTAGGCTGGAATTTCCTTCATGGTTTTCATGCTCTGAGGATGATGTGTCTGCCTTCCAAAGTGACCACATCCACATGGACCTGGAACCTGTCGCTTTCTACTATCCTTGTAGTTTTGCTTTCTACAGCTTCCCTTTCTTGATAAAAAAATAGTCCATCTTTTCTTCCTTTCCTACTGTGGATTCTTCCCTCTGCTTTTCAGCCAAACATAGGTAGATCTTGCATCTAAAAGAAATCTTTGCTTTTAAAAAAAAGACATTTAAAAATAATTTTCTTAATTGTTGAAATAGTTGATGTTTATTGCTAAACACATGGAAGGCATAGATGAGTTATAAATAATAAACCTAAAAATCCCCTTTAATTCTACAACTTAAGATTTCAGTGGTTAACGTTTTTGCTGCCAGTCTGTTGAACTTCCAGTCTGCCCTTTACTTCCTGTCAGTCATTGTCTGCTTGTGCATATGTTTGTGTGCACATTTTAGTATTTTGTTGTGTCAAGCTCTGTGTGAAATAATTTACATGTATTCTTTTTTATTATGTTTTTTAATTATGTATATAGTACATCATTCATTTTTTATACAGTGTTCAGTGATTCATTGGTTGCGTATAACACCCAGTGCACATCACAACTTGTGCCCTCCTTAATACCTATCACCCTTTTACCTCCTTCCCAAACCCCCCTCCCCTCTGAAACCCTCAGTTTGTTTCCCCGGTTCCAGAGTCTCTGAAGGTTCGTCTCCGCTCTCTGATTTCCCCCCTTTCAGATTTCCCTCCCTTCCCCTATGGCCCTGCTATTGCTTATGTTCTGCATATGAGTGAAACCATATGGTAATTACGTATTCTTAGTTCAGAAGTAGCTTTGTGAAGCAAATACTACTATCTCCTATTTACAGAAGAAACAGATTTAAAGGTAAGTAACTTTTCTAGGTTTACATAGTTGATAAATCATATAACTCGAATTTTTGCCCTTATTTAGCTCAAGCTCTTCACCACTACCTTTCCGGAAATCTATTTTCTTCTGTGACTATCACTCCAGAATTGTTCTCTGCAAGACTGTCAGTCTGAGGGCTCAATCCCTGGACCCTGGGATCATGACCCAAGCTGAAGGCAGATGCTCAACTAACTGAGCCACCCATGCGCCCATGTAGCATTTAGTTTTATACAAGAGAAACTGCATAGGATTTTGGTGGTTGAAATGGATTATTTTTTTATTGGCGTATTTAAAGACTATTGATTCTCTGTAAATAAATAGGTGGCATGCTTGTTCAGGTGTACATTTTTCAAAGAATGTGTTGGACATTCTTTTCTAATGCTTTCAGAAAATTTGGAAGTAATTGGTGGTTGAAAAATAATGCCTAGAATGCTTGGTATAATAAAATAGATTCTAGGACCCTATATCTGGTCTAGGGTAGAACTCAGGAATCTGCATTTTTCAAAGCAACTAGTCTAGATAATTCTGATATATAACCAGATTGGGAAACACTGGCCTGAGCCCTCTATTTTTCCTGAATTCTTGTCATTTTTTTCATTTTTCTCTTGGCTTTGATTTCTCTTTTACTTTCTTGTGTCACTATACCTGCACTTCTACTTCCTTCCTGTCCCTGGTTTTGGAAGCTAACTTTATTTTTTTAAGATTTTATTATGTATTTGTCAGAGAGAGAGCACAAGCTGGCAGAGTGGCAGGCAAAGGCAGAGAGAGAAGCAGGCTCCCTGCTGGACAAGGAGCCTGATGCAGGACTCGATCCCAGGACCCTGGGATAATGACCTGAGTTTGAAGGCAGTGGCTTAACCAACTGAGCCACCCAGGTATCCTGGAAACTAACTTTAGATAAGATTCTTTTCCTATGCTTTATTTAATTTGACTTTTGCTATGAGAGTCTGTTTTTCTCTATCTCAGGTTTAAGAGTATGATTAAATTATTGGTGACCAAGTTTTGTTTTCCTGTCATTATGAGATTTAGTGGCTCATCTCATCTTATGTTATAGAAGTCAGAGAATTGGTACTACATTTTACATTTTGTTTAAGTGAATGATGTTCATATCCCATTTCACTTAGGTTCTTTTCTTGTTTGAGAGACATGGTTTGCAAAGGTTAGAATGAATGAGCCTCAAAGTTTTGTTCATAATAATAACCAGGGCCTTCATAGAACAATATAGCAAGATTGTTGCAGAAGGCTGTCTATAATAGCTGTCCAGTATAGTTGAGAAAAAGCAGATTATACAGCCGTAAATATAAAATGAGCTCATTTTTGCTTAAGCCACCTCTCAAAAGCCCCACAAAATTAGAGATATGTATCCATTTGTTATGTACATGGATAAAGGTCTCTAAGGGCATAAAATCAGTGTATAGTTTATGATATTTATTATTTTAATAATATCAGATAATACAGATTATTGATTATAACAAGTTATTAAACTCACCATTTATTACATATATTTTTAAAGATTTTATTTATTTATTTGACAGAGACAAGACGAGAGAGAGGGAACACAAGCAGGGGGAGTGGGAGAGGGAGAAGCAGGCTTCCTGCTGAGCAGAGAGCCCAGTGTGGGGCTCCATCCCAGGACCCTGGGATTATGACCTGAGCTGAAGGCAGATGATTAACGACTGAGCAACCCAGGCACCCCACTGTTTATTATATTTATAGGTGATTTCCATTGAGGAAATGGAAGATGATGAAGAAAGGGATATTCAATTTTTACTTTATTTCAGTATTTAAATTTTAAATAATATGTTTTTTTTTATTTTAAAAATTACAAAAGCATTGGTTTTTAATTTTTTAATTAATTAATTATTTATTTATTTTTTAAAAAAGATTTTATTTATTTATTTGACAGAGATCACAAGTAGGCAGAGAGTCAGGCAGAGAGAGAGGGAGGGAAGCAGGCTCCCCACTGAGCAGAGAGCCGGATGTGGGGCTCGATCCCAGGACCCCGGGATCATGACCCGAGCAGAAGGCAGAGGCTTTAATCCACTGAGCCACCCAGGCGCCCTGCATTGGTTTTTTAATACTGTGTAATGTCAAGGTATACAGTTTGTTCTTCCTATAAAATATGATTTCTTGTTGTGTTATGGACATTGCGGAGGGTGTGTGTTATGGTGAGTGCTGTGAAATGTGTAAACCTGGTGATTCACAGACCTGTACCTCTGGAGCTAATAATACATTGTATGTTAATAAAAATTTTAAAAAATATCATTTCTTTAACTCTAGAACATTTTTACAGTTCTTTTTTTTTTTAAGATTTATTTTTTTTATTTTTTTTTATTTGTCAGAGAGGGAGAGAGAGCAAACGAGCACAGGCAGATAGAGTGGCAGGCAGAGGCAGAGGGAGAGGGAGAAGCAGGCTCCCTGCCGAGCAAGGAGCCCGATGTGGGACTCGATCCCAGGACACCGGGATCATGACCTGAGCTGAAGGCAGCCGCTTAACCAACTGAGCCACCCAGGCGTCCCTTGATTTTTTTTTTTTTTTAAGATTTTATTTATTTGGCAGACAGAGATCACAAGTAGGCAGAGGCAGGCAGAGAGAGAGGGGGAAGCAGGCTCCCTGCCGAACATAGAACCCGATGCAGGGCTCGATCCCAGGACCCTGAGATCATGACCTGAGCCTAGGGCAGAGGCTTCACCCACTGAGCCACCCAGGTACCCCTAGAATATTTTTTAAAAATAAGAAAAAGTAAAGCACTAGTTATTTAGAGTACTTATTTCATATTAGAAGCAAAGAGAGCAAGAGAGGCTTTAGCTGGTATATTGGAGACAGCAGCAGCTTCCACCCAGCACGGTAGCTGATGCACTCAGGTCACTCTGCTTTTTTGCTTTCCTTAGGTTGTTTGGTCCGCAGTTTGCATTCATTGATCAGTGAGTTGATTCAGACCCAAACCCACCGACAGCAATGAATGTTGAGTGCAGCCATCAGTGTTTCCATTTGGTGGCATTGCCTCGGCCCTCCTGAATTCCTGGCTCTTCTTTTCCACACTGGTTCTTTGAGGTCTAGGTCTGGTTTCTCTCTTAGTAACTGATGATTGAGAGCCCACCTAATAATAGGTAACACTAGATACTAGAGCTGGGAGATTTTTCAAGATGAGAAACTCTGGTTCAGGGAGTGGAAGGAGCTCATGGAGATGCTAACAGGTAGCTCTGTGACCACACAGATATGTGCTTGTATCTCTGATAGATACAGACAAGAGTCGAGGGTCCTGGCTCTTCCTCTCTGTATTGTACTGAGAAATATGAGTGCTTTTCAAGGTAAATTAGCACAGGTTATGTTTTGGGTTAAATAATAATAGCAGTTAACATATATTGTTTGCTGTGTGCTTGGAATGGTACAAAGCACTTTATATATTATCTCATTGAATCTCAAAACTCCATGAGGCAAGTGTTCCTATTATCTCTGATTTTACACATGAGAAAACAGAAACTCAGATACTAGCCTGTGGTCACATAGCTAGTTAGGGAGTTGAACCAAGATTTTCCCCAGATCTCTGACTCTGGAACTGACATTTTACTTACATTTAACAAACGTTTAAATAAGCATATGTGTGGCCAGAAGTAGTGAGGCAGTAGTTGATTTCAAACATCTCATATTCTAACAGGGCTGTCAAAACTTAACCATATTAACTGTAGTTGGAGGTAGAGTATGATGAGTTGTACAGACATTAGACAGTTGTATGCTATGTTTGCTTATTAAATCCTTCTCTTGCTCTTAATTAAACTTTTGAGCGGATGTGGGAGGAATGGGTGTAAAATAATTGAGTTTCACTCAAAACTGAAATACATGTTTTTAATGTCTCCTTGCTCTATCCTGTTTTTCACTAGAGTGACATATTTCTAGGAGACATTTTTAAGCACATTCGGTATTATAGGGGAGTTCTCCTTATCTTGTTGAAGTGAAACACTTGTTTGTCAGAAACACAAAACAAGGAACAATGGGCGATAGAAATAGGGGGAGCTCTTATAAAGTTCACTGGACCACCTTTGGGGACAGGCAGCAGGACTGGTTCTGGTGAAGGTACAGCCTGCTCCTTTGCTTCAGAAAATGTAGTGTTGTCTGTAAGGACCCCAAGGTACAGTCAACGGTCGGTGGTTTTTTCAAATCCCAAACTCACCGACAGCGTTGAATGTTCCTTGGAGTCCTCTGAAGGCTGGTTTCTGGCCCTGGCAGCCCTTCTTCAGCCTGTACCCATGTTTCAGGAGCCAATGAGCAGGGAAACCACTGCTGATAGAGGCTCTCATGTTCTTTTCCAGGTTTCAAGTTGAGAACATTTATACTATGAAATCAGCTTGTGTACAGCAGAGAGCTCATGAACTTAATGAACTTGTGAGACTGCAGTTATTTATACAAGCAGACTCCAATGGATGGTTGAGAAAATGGCTTTGAATAGTATTATTTTTTTAATTCTGAAAATGTCAAGTGCCTCATTTTAGAGTGGATTGATTATTAAAGGGCATGGGTAAGAAATTAATATATATTGTGGACTCTGTTATGTACTGGAATTTGTATATTTTTATTTCATTAAACTCAAAACAACCCACTTGTACCTCATGAAAAAACTGAGAGATTAAGTGATTTGCACAGTTACATAGCCAGGAGTCACTGTTGTAAGCCAGAACTTGAATACTGGACTTTATCAATGCTCAGCTCCCTGATCATATCACCTCTTTTCTTGTCCACCACAAAACTTACTGTTCTGTATCAGAAGTGGCATCTGCAGTGAGAGCTACATCAAACTAGTAAACATTTTCTCCTTGTTTGCCTGTATAAATAGCAGGTGGGTCTGTAGGCAAAATTTTTCATAGAGGAAGATGAAAAAAATTGACCTTCACAATTGGTGATCTCTCTAGCTGAGATCCTAGATCACTGAGTTGCCACAGAGGTTCAGTAGTAGTCTACAAGTTAGTTTCCATTTTGGAAAAACAAAAACAAAAAAACCCCTATCACCTAATAGAAAGCTTGCATTTCTCCTCTGTAAGATCACAGCAACTAAAATGTCAGGTGTCTTTTTGCTTTGGCATAAAGAGAATTGGTACATTATGGACATACTGGTTATTTTTCATTGACTCCTGAATATCCTTGATTAAAAAGCTAGAAAATGAAATAATTATGTGAGTAGGGATAGAGGGTTTCAGAATGTAGGGTTTTATTACGGGAGAGCTGGAGGGGTGCTCCGAAGAAAGGCTTAGAGAACGGCTGGCGGAATTAAGGTTAATCTTTAATCAGGGATTGGGTTTAAATAGTAAAGCTTGACTCTTCTCAAATTCATTTTTAAAGGAGCCAAATGGTACACATTTAAAAAAAAATCACTGAGAACTTGGTTTGAATGTTAACTGTTTAACATCTACATCAATTTAATTATTCACCCTCTGTCAAAACCCTCCATTTAGCCAGCTTTGTTGAGTTCTCAGTGTTATGACAGTGAATTGTATACAAACGACAACAAAAAAATCAAGCAACTGTTACTGTGTAGTAGCTTAAAAACTCTTTAATGTGTTTAAACAGTCTTCCCCTTGGTCTCATAGTAGAAAGAGATGTGAATGCCTTAAACCATTTGGAAAGATGTTCAGACTTTAAAAAAATACTGACTTCTGCTGCTCCAAGCCATGAGATATTTTACAAAATACCATTGCTTAAATTCATGGCATTCTAAGAAGAATGCTTTTTATAGATTTGAAAAACTAGAGTAGAGTGAAAGGTAGGTTTCCAAAATGGCATAGGGGTATTTCCCATTGTGTTGGAAATAATTAATTTTCATGGCAGGGAAGGCCACCATCATCCTCACGCCTTTAATTTGCTTCAAGTCCTTTAAGTTTTTATCATCAGGCAAGTTAGAAGGCACACTGGCTATTCTAAATGAGTTTGCTAAGGGGTTTATATACTTAATGCAAGGATAAAGTCTAAGGTTAAAAACATTAAGGGTTAAATTAAACAAGAGTTGTAGAAACTACAGATTTAATAAGTTGGTCTATTTCATTCTTGATTTAGATTGGTTTTGAGTTTGTCAAAATTTACCATGCCATCCTTTACTGTTTCACTTACCTCTTTTCCTTTTCCAGAGGTACTACGAAATACTGAAACCCACATTGCTCCAACTTGGACATATAATTGTTTTCATAGTCCTCTTGAGGCCTCTTGATATACTTGAAAGAAACAAGAATCATAAACTTAATAAAGCAATATATTTGAGAGATTAGTAGCATAGAAGAGAAGAGGAGTCACAATCTCAGGTGGCTTCTGTCCAGACACTTCCTAAGCATCATGCAGGGAGCATATATTTGGGGTATTTGGGGGTAATGCTACTAACCTTGAGGACAAATTCTTACGTTATAAAGATGACAACAGCATGTCATCATGAACCCGTGTTTCTCTTAGCCAGACTGCTAGTGTTCTGCTTTATCCTTTTGCTAATTCGTCAGTGAAATCCTAGGATCCTTTCTCTTACATATAATCCTTGCCATTATGGAGCACAATGTCTGCCCAGGGATCTAGACATAGACACAGCAGATGACAAAGAGAATGACTGCTATGCTGGTGGAAAGGTACAAATCATGTTAAGGGAGAATAGAGAAAAGGGTTAATTCTGCCCAAAAGTCCCAGGAAAGATATATCTGAGGGTCACATCTGACTTGGGACTCAAACGTATAGTTGAATTTTTCTAGACAGAGAAGGAAAGATATTCTAATAGAGGGAAAACTCTGCATAGAAAGTCCTAGAGAAGGGAAAGTTCAGGTAATGATGAGTGGTGAGATTAACCTCTCAGCATCTGTTAACTCATCTTTAAGATGTGGGACAAATAGCACTTGCCCTTTGCACAAAGTTGTGAAAATCAAATGAGGTTGTGCATGTGAAAATAGCATGTAAATATAATTTCTAGATTTCTGTTTTCTTATTGCTCTTGGTTCATATGTGCTAAAATAGAGTATATGAAATACCTTATCATGATAGACTTTTCCTAATTGGATTCTTATTTGTTCTCTTTTTTTCCTTTAGAGTGGCCATAGTTTAAATTTTTCATATATTAAGTGTTCAGAGAAGTGATAGTGTAACAGTAAAGAATACAGATGTGGAGCCAGAATTTTGACTGCAACTTACTAGCTGTGTGACCTTGGGCAAATTACTTAACTTCTCTGTTTCCTTACCTATAGGATGGAGATAATGATAGTGTCTACCTCATAGAACTATTGTGAGGGATGTGTGGGTGGCTCAGTTGGTTAAGCATCTGCCTTTGGCTCAGGTCATGATCCCAGGGTCCTGGGATCAAGTTCCACATTGGGCTCCTTGCTCAGTGGGAAGCCTGCATCTCTCTCTGCCTGCTGCTCCTGCTTGTGCTCTCTCTTTCTCTCTGACAAATAAATAAATAAATCTTTAAAAAAAACTATTGTGGGAACTAAATGTCAAGTGTGTAAAACAGCATGACACATGTTAAAATTTATACGAATTTCTATATGTTGCTTAAAAATGATTTAAATTCTTAAAATCATTTACAATGCATTTATGTGTTATGAAATTAAATTGCGTATTTTACCCATATTCTGGTTTTAGTCCATTTACACTAATGTAAAACCCTTATTTTATAGTTAAAGTAGCTTCCAAATAACTATATTACATTGCATATGTATATATGGATATACGCGTTTCAAAGACGTTTTTGAAATTAATTCTCTACCACTTTCTTTGTGACCTTAGGAAAAGTTTTTATCTCTTGAGCTTTAAAATCTTCAATCTGTTAAAATAAGAATAATAGTATAGTAGTATGTCCCTCATATTGCTTGTGAGGATTAAAATTAGATAGTATAATTAGAAACTTTCTAGAAGGCCATAGATTCTCTCCCTAATCTGTGCTCATAAACACAAAATTTTGAAAGCAGTTGCAGTTACAGAATTCAATAACACATCCATAGCCTCCCTCTGAACTTCAGGTTAAGAAATTCTGAACAGAGGGGTGCCTGGGTGGCTCAGTGGGTTAAAGCCTCTGATTTCGGCTCAGGTCATAATCCCAGGGTCCTGGGATCGAGCCCCAAATTGGGCTCTCTGCTCAGCAGGGAGCCTGCTTCCCCTCCTCTCTCTCTGCCTGCCTCTCTGCCTACTTGTGATCTCTGTCTGTCAAACAAATAAATAAAATCTTAAAAAAAATTAAAAATTCTGAACAGAGCTGTAGACCAAGATTTCACCATCTTGTCCTGTCACTGGTGTAATGTTGCTGCTGTTGCAACCTGTCACCATTATCTAGTCACATTGTTCCCTATGCTATAACCTGTGTTATAGATGATCACCAGACAGAGATGATCCCTGGAAAAGTAGTTATTAGGCTTCACCAACAACCTTTGATTAGTAAATACGCACTTATACAATTAGAATTTCTAAAAGAAGTTGCCAGATGAGAAGTTACACAAATATTTGAATGAATTTAACTTACTTTACAATGGTTTCTCTTCTCTCCCACTTCCACAGCAACCATTTGGTTTGGATCTGATCCCAGCACAATGACTACTAATTCTGGCCTTAAGTAAGGGTCAGAGAATGTGTTGTTTCAAGGCAGTGCTTACAAAGCCTGCTAGATCCAGAGTTTTTACTTGAGTATTAGGGAAGTGGGGGGGTGGGGAGAGTATGCTGAAGATTGTAGTTGCATATGGAATTATTGGACATTATTACATTTAGCCTGCTGAGGTTTTACCAGACAATTGAGAAGTAGAAAGAGAAATTTAAGAACTTTGTAGCTTGGAACATTTTACTTTTTGACATGGCAACTTTATATCAGGTTATTTCAGATATTTTATGAGTTGAAATGAGGGGGTGGGCAGTCCAGCTTACTGAAATAGCAAATTGGCCTAGTCCAAAAAGACGGTATTTCTTTTCAAATGGGACATTTCTATTCAAAACCTATCAAAATATTCTAAGGGCCACCAGAATTTTCCATCTCCTAGTTATAGTGACTTAATATGTGTAAGATATTGCTACTTCAGATTATTTTACAAACCCATAGGAAGCAAGACTTCACTTTTCCATGGTAAATTAATTCACAGGATATCTGTAATCAGTGAACAGTTCTTCTAAGTAACTCTATACTAAGGACTGTTGTTCAGCTGACCTGAATGAGTAAGTACATTAAGTGAGTTGGGAATATAAAGTCATAAAAGAAATAGGGATCAAAATCATGCGGTAGTTAATATTCATGGGCATTAAGGAATGAGGTAGGAAGAACCTTGGGTTTTATTGCAGTGTGTGAAAAGTGTTGGCAGAGATTTTAAAAGTCCTTGAGAGCCAACCGGCACATGTATTGCAATAAACAGTTAATGAAATAAGCAAAAACAGTGATCAAAGGACTCAAATCTTTCCTTTTGTACAATGATGAAACCCTGACGATCTAACAGTAATATAAGAGTATGTATTTCTTCCTCTGACCTATTTTAGTTTACTGGGTTAAATTTAATCATATGATACTTTGTATGCTTTAAAAACTTGATGTCTGTTTTTATAAAGTTTATTTTTGTCTCGTAGATTATAACATTGTGTTGACATTGTAAGTTATAGGTAATTAGACATTCATCCTATAACTAACTTATTATTTAAAACATTTAGGGAAAATGCTTTTTATTATTTTTGTATTATGTATGTAGGCTCCACACCCAGTGTGGAGCCCAACTCAAGTCTTAAACTCAGGACCCTAAGATTGAGACCTGAGCTGATATCAAGAGTCAGATACTTAACCAACTGAGCCACTCAGGTGCCCCTAGGTAATTTTTTTTTTTTAAGATTCTATTTATTTATTTGACAGGGAGAGAGAGAGCACACGCACACAAACAGGGGGAGCAGCAGCAGAGGCAAGGGAGAAGCACGCTCTTGCTAAGCAAGGAGCTTGATTCGGGGCTTGATCCCAGGACCGTGGGATCATGACCTGAGCTGAAGGCAGATACTTAACTGACTGGGCCACCGAGGCACCCTGAGGAAATGGATTTACAAGGGAAATGAAGACCTGAAGTCAGATAGTGGGTCAGAATTAAAATTCTTGACTGTGTGTGTGCGCGTGCACGTCTTTTTACTTATATGACACTGCCTCTCCATTGTGAAAAAGCATGCTTTTTGCAGAAGTTTCCTAATGTCCTGTTGGCCATCTGATAAGTACTTCAAGTCTCTCTGTCTGGCGGGTCAAACATCTTAGCCTTAGGGATACACCCAGAACTAGTGCAAATGGACCATTGACTTGAATTTAGCATCCTGACCTAAAGTATTTGACTAAGTAAGCAATGCTGAGTGGTGTTGGCATAAAAACTGTCCATGGTATGAAATGAGGAATAGCTGTAAGTGATCAAAAGTCTGTGAAGGCCCTTTAGGCCCTGACGTTTATCAGCTGCTGCTACACTTTAACACTTTTCTCTAATCAAAGGTGACTACCACTGGTTGGAAGAGGCTTGCAGAACCTCTGGCTGCTCTCAGGGGAGGAATTTATTTTAATTGCCAGTGAGAAGGTAGGAATGATTTCAGTAAAGATCAAGAACCTCCAAATCCACTTCAGCTTGGGCTGCTGGCCAAGTGTCCATCCTCTGGAGGGGGTTGGTGTCAGCTGCTGTCTTGTGACTTGAGGTATTTCAAAAAGCCAAAGGCGTTACAGAAGACTTTCCTGAGTTGGCAGACAGGGATGGCACCAGGAATCAAGGCCTGACACATGTCATCAGCCTGGAAAAAGTGGAATTTGGACACTAATGATGGCTCTTGTCAAGGCTCAGTGTAATAAAGCCAGGAGGACTCAGCTTGGGGGGTTGTTTGCATAGAAGAGGAGTTAGAGCTTAGAGAACACCTGCCAGGAGTTTTCACTGCCCCCGCTGTATGTCAGTGACAAATACTTCACCCTTGACTCCTGTCACTTCTTTTTAATGGGTAATGGTAGAGATGCTGGTTGGGTAAGAAGAGAGGCAGCCTGGTTGTATCTATCACATTTCCCTGTTTGCTTGTTTTCTTGCCATTCTCTCTGTAGAACTAAATTTGTCTGGCCATACTCCAGGCTAGTGTTTTGTTCTGTCTCTATCTGACGGTTCTGGGCCAGAGTCTTGGGTCCTTCATTTTCATAAATGCCACTGCTGATGACCACACAAGTGTTTTGATGGCAGTTAAGAGAAAGCTTTTTTGCCGATATATCTTTGTTAGAAGTGTTGTTTTCGAATCCCAGCTTTGCCATGTAGTAGCTATGTGATTTTTGGCAAGTGATTTAACCTCTGTTTCTCATTTGCAAAATGGAGGTAATTAACTGTTACCTATACTACTGGGTTGTTGGGACACGTAAGTGAAAGCAGGAGTATAAAAATGCATGACCCATAACATTCAAATTTCAGTTATTGTTAATATTGTTATTATTTGGTCAAACTTCCTGCCTACTGGGAAGAATGCAATGAGGGTTTTCTAAACTATTGTCTTGGTGAATATAGGAATCGTGGTGTAGAATAAATGTAAACTTGAAATCAGGAGATCCAGATGCAAGTCTTGACTATGCTGTATGAAACTTCAATTTCCAGATTTTTTCATAAAAATATTAAACCAACTAAAACAAAATCAGGATTTCTGAGATCTCTTGTCACACACAAAAAATTGACATTCATAAAAAATATTGAGGTTCCCATGAGCTTTTGTTTATGTGGGTTATACCTATCACCTTTCACTGTATTAGAAATTAAAGTTGAGAAATTTAAAAATATTTATTAATTTAAAATAGAAATGATTAACTTATTGCATAGCAACATAAGTAACATTTTAAAGTAAGAATAACTATAAAAATATCTCTAGTTTTCCCCCCTAAAAAAAAAACCTTAGTGAGAAGAGTGACATTATTTTGTATTTTTGTAGGTCTCTTTAATGTCTGGCTTTGTGATAGGTGGGGATACTCACCACTATACTAACGAGGAAGGAGCTAATGTCTGGCTTTGTGAAAGACAACTGAATTTTCAGGGCACCTGGGTGGCTCATCGGTTAAGCATCTACCTTTGGCTCAGGTCATGATCCCAGGGTCCTGGGATTGAGCCCTGCATTGGGCTTCCAGCTCAGCTGGGAACCTACTTCTTATTCTCCCTCTGCCTGCCACTCCCCTTGCTTGTGCACTGTCCCTCTCTTTGTCAAATAAATAAATAAAATCTTTAAAAAAAGACAACTGAATTTTCATAGCTGTGTATATCTGCATCTACATTCTGTCTATTTCAATATGTTTTGGCTGAAGTATATGAAGAAAATCTGGCCTCTATACTCAGATATATATGGAAAAAAGGATTTTAATATTTGGATAATTGTGTATTTTCTTTTTTCATGTGTATCAGATCTCAGTAGTTGGTAGTTTCTTTTTTTTTTAATATTTTATTTATTTATTTGTCAGAGAGAGTGAGCACAGGCAGACAGGCAGGCAGAGGCAGAGGGAGAAGCAGGCTCCTGCCGAGCAAGGAGCCCGATGTGGGACTCGATTCCGGGACGCTGGGATCATGACCTGAGCCGAAGGCAGCCGCTTAACCAACTGAGCCACCCAGGTGTCCCTAGTTGGTAGTTTCTTAAAGGTTAGTTGCATTGTGGAATCTGAAACCATATCAATGAACATTTCATTCTCTATTTCATTAAAAATCCCCTAGTCTGTCTTAAAGTTTACATGGGTCTTTGACCCATGAATGATTTTGAAACAGCATGCTTTGGTCATTTAGAAAATACTGGTTTAATAAGTTATATAGATTTTCTAAATATGGGCATATTTCATCATATAAAATCCAATAAATCAGTTTTCTTAATATTACCACTGTTCTTCTGGGAAGCTGTGAGGCTTATAATAGCAGATACAAATTTTCCAAAATTCCAATTTTTATTTATTTACTTATTTAAAAGATTTTTTTTATTATTTATTTGACAGGCAGAGATCACAAGTAGGCAGAGAGGCAGGCAGAGAGGGAGAGAGGTGGAAGCAGGCTCCCTGCTGAGCAGAGAGCCTGATGTGGGGCTCAATCCCAGGACCCTGGGATCATGACCTGAGCCGAAGGCAGAGGCTTTAACCCACTGAGCCACCCAGGTGCCCTTCCAATTTTTATTTAAAGGCTTAAATTTTATCACTGGCAACAAATACTGCCAGTTGTTTTCCTCAAAATGACATGCTCCACTTTGTTCATTTTCAAGAAAATAACTGTCAAACATCCCAATCTGAATAACTGTAATTTTCTGTTCTTTCAAGTAAAAGGATAGCCCATGAAAAAATTAGCTAGTTTACCTTACAACTCAAACAATAGCTTAAAGTGCATTTCCTTGAGACAGTCAGTGTAGAGAAGTGCTTTAAGTGTGTTTTCCATTTTGTCACACAAAATGGAAACTAAACTAAAAAGTTGCATAGTCAGGCATTGAGATTTAAAATCAGTAAATCTTACTGCTTTGTCAAGGACATTCTTTTCTTTCTTTCTTTTTTTACACTTACCATAAGCATTTTTAAAAATTTAAGTTTTTTTCAGTGTTCCGGAATTCATTATTAGCAATTATTCCAAGTACTCATACATTCATTTACAATTTGAAATAAGGAACACAGTCTTTTTTCCTTGTTAGATTGACGTAATTAGTAATACTATTACCATTCATACCATAAATTAGATCTTTTCATTGGATCTTTAGGAAAAGTATATAGGTTGGGGGGCACTTGGGTGGCTCACTTGGCTATGGTCATGGTCCCAGGTCCGGGGATCAAGTCCTGCATCCTGCTCCCTGCTCAGCGGAGAGCCTGCTTCTCCCTCTCTCTCTGCCTACTGCTCTGCCTACTTGTGTTCTCTCTCTCTCTCTCTCCCTCTGTGTCAAAAAAGTAAATACATACATCTTAAAAAAAAAAAAAAGTATAGGTGATATTTTCTGGAAAGAATGCTAAGCATTTGCTAAAAATAAAAATGGGAAAAAAATGAAAATGGAAATGAAATCCATCAAGCAACCACTCCAAGAAAACGATTTCACTGGGTGGAATTCGTCAAGGATATTCTAAAGTTAAAATGGCTTTTTTCCCCCGTAGTGTGTGGTGGTGGTAAATACAATGACTGCCAATACATTTTGGTAGCACTGCTTTGATTAGTGCTAAAGCTAGCAGTTTAACCCAACACTAGCTTTGCACCAACCTTGTAAATGTCAACATAGTAAAAAGGGCAAATAATGTCTTATAATCAGTACAAAAATAGTTTTGACCTTGGAGACTCTCTGAAAAGGTTTTGAAGTCGTCTGTAGATCGCACTCTGAGAACCATTGATATGGAGTCCAAATGTTAAGAAACTCTAGATGGGGGCACCTGGATGGCTCATTCAGTTAAGTGTCCGACTCTTGATTTCAGCTTATGACATGATCTCAGGGTTATGAGACTGAGCCCTGAGCTGGACTCTGAGCTGGGCATGGAGCCTGCTTAAGATTCTCTCTTTACCTCTCTCCCTTCCTTCACCGCACGCCCCACCCCCACCCCTCCACCCTGCCATATCTATCTCTTCCCTCTCTAATAAAAATAAAACTCTATGCATATGGTTAAAACTTCTCTAAGTCCTTGAGCATTAGGACTCATAGGGCTGCAGTGGGCTAGAGGAAAGACAGCCTCTGGGGTATCTTGGCACTTAGCATAATATTAAGGGGCTTGCCCATAGTGGAACCTCAGTGAAGGTTGATCAGTCAGTGCAGATTGCCTAAATATTGTACTTATCAACTTTTTTTTTTTTTTTTAAGATTTTATATATTTATTTGTCAGAGAGAGAGAGAGCGAGAGCGAGCACAGGCAGACAGAGAGGCAGGCAGAGGCAGAGGGAGAAGCAGGCTCCCTGCCGAGCAAGGAGCCTGATGTGGGACTCGATCCCAGGATGCTGGGATCATGACCTGAACCGAAGGCAGCCGCCTAACCAACTGAGCCACCCAGGCGTCCCTGTACTTGTCAACTTTTTCTTCTATACCTTATGAACTCAATTTTTTATGTTCTCAAATATACCATGTATTTTCCGAGTCTGGAGTCTTGCTGATTCCTCTGTTACTGATTGTACAATATTGTTACTATGTATGTTTTTTTCTCCTTGTGGATGTATAAGAAGTAAATCACATGGCATTTGCTCTTTTATGATCTTGGGAATATAAAGGCAGTTAAACAACATACCACACAGCGTCCAGATGCAGAGGCACAAGTAGCCTGGCATAAGATTCAGCATTTAGTAGATGTTTGTAATAATGACCTCCTCTTGAGCATCCTTTCAGGGTCAGGCATTGTGATTTGTATATATATAAACATATGTATGTATATATAAATATATATATATATTCAATATAAGTATAAACCATATATGTAAGTATGTATATAATTTAAGTGTATATATTTAAGTATATATAAGTAGATAAAATATATAGATATATTTGTATACGGATATGTATATATGCAGATAGTTTATATAAATTTATTTACATAAATATAGAAATCATTCACATTTAATTTTCTCAACAATCCTGCCAGCTATTTGGTATTATATTCACTTCGTTTATGAGGAATGAGACTCTAATAGGAGATAGATTTGTTCAAGGTCACAGAACCTTGGTCTGTCTGGTGTCAAACTTTTCAGTAAATGCTTTCGTTCTCAGAGGGGTGAAAACAATATGGGTGGGGTTGGGTAGAATTAATTATTTTCCTAATTCCAGATTCTTCTTAACACTTTCCCAAATTTCTCCCCCCCATCTCTTCTTTCCTCTGTGGTTCTATAGCATGTCTCATGGTTTACCTTATTTTAGAATTGTAGAATTTTGTGCAAGGCTTGTCTTTTCTACTCTAATATAAACTCAGTGAAAACAAGCCCATTTTATTTAGATACACGTTATATCAGGCACTTGATAAATGTTTATATTAAACTGTAAGTGCATGTCCTTTGCTTTATTCATTGTTTATGTAAATAGTGTGTAAATGAAGTCATTTGAATATGTTGATCTTAAATAAATACAGTATTTCCTTTTGAGATGAATAATAACCCTGTAATCTATCTATTCTAGAAATTGCATTTTGTATCTATTGGGGAGGTGTCAAATGTCTTATTTTCAACACGTAAGTTAGAAAATCAATGAAAAATGTGAACATTTTTGTTTATATTATTAGTGTTAAGTTGTACCCTCTTTGACTCCTTAGAGATGGCTCTACAATAAGAGAATGGGGGCCAGTTGACTTGAGTTGATACATTTTTAGATCAAAGCATATGGAAGAAAGTTGTAAAAGTCTAGCTCAGTTCTCCTTTTACCATAGGAAATAGTCAGTGTGCAGCTTATAAATCAATTTGGAGATCAAAGCATCTTCTGTAAGATGTCCATCACAGTAAAATCAGTAACTGGGAGGTGATTATTACTGTTTCAAAATATACAATGATCAGAAGCAGCCAGTTATGATAATTGCTTTATTTTTGTATAGTCTCTATAAAAAGATTATTTGAAGAGTAACTTCTGTAAAAGGGACTAACCATAAATGCTTAGCTAGCATCTTGAGTGGAAACTTGAGATTTGGTATAGGAGGGAGAGTGGGGATCATTTCTTGGTAAGCCACAGGCAGTTTGCTTCCTGATAGGCCCTCAGCATATCTTTTTGTTTCTAGGAAGTTCTTAGGACTGGGGCTCTTCCCTTTGGGCTTTCTTACCACCTTCTCAAAGTTTTGTTTAAGGAATTTACCCCAGGGTTCACTTCTTAACTCTTTCAGAGATATTTGGTTCACAAATGAATTTGTGCAAGTTTTGGCTGTTAGAATATTTGTGCTGCTCCAGGATATGGAGGTGAGGAGAGGGCATTTCTGTTAAATCACAGCTTCGTCCATGGAGGTCTGAGGGAACATGCTCCCTCAGAACTGCCGAGGAGGTGAGAAAAGTAACACCCTTTCTTTGTGTTATCTTAATTAATGCTCCCAACAACCCTTCTGATAAGGTAGTGGTTATTGCATTTGTCACTATACCCAGATACTCTGTTCCACTCCACTGCTTCCCGTGTACAAAAATAATTTAGTCCTATTTTGTCCAGTCACATGAACATATTAATTGAACAGTGGTACATATTATTGAATATATCAGATCAATTAGGTTGTGTTGTTTGATTCAAAACTAAATTCTACAGTTACTGAAGGCACTTTACTCCATGAAAAAGCTGCTGATTAGGGTACTTTTCAAATTTGTGTATGTGTACTGGGGCTAAGATTATGTACAAGTCTGGCTCATTTAGGAAGACTGTCAGCTTCTAGGCATGGGAGCATGGCCTTAAAGTGGTTGTAAACTTTAAAGAAAATGTATTTGGAGTGGGATTTATTCAGACACTGACAGGCAATAAAAATTAACATATTAAGGGTTTACATTTTCATTGAATTTTATCTTAAATATGGTTTAGACGAGTATACTGGTTATAATCTTTTTATTTTAAAAAACCTAGTGTATTTTTTTAAAGATTTATTTAAATCAAAGTGAATTCCATTTTTCCCTTTGGTCTCTTCTATGGTACTATTCTCACCCTTTTTCTCCTTTCAAAAATTGGGGAGAGTGGGCTTACGTGCATTGTAAATATGTGGTCTTTTTTTTTTTTCTTTAAGCTTTTTTATTTAAACATATAATGTAATCCCACCACCCTCTCTCCTCCCCACCCCCCTAAGTTTGTTTTATGACATTAAGAGTCTCTTTTGGTGGTCTTTTTTTTTTTTTTTACTATGGTTTTTAGGTGTCTTTCCTATTTTTACTATTACTACTGATATTAAAAGTCTTATATAAACTTCTTTCTAATGGGGTGTATAATCAGAATAGATACTGTAGTCTAGGAAAACAGAAGAGTAAAGGCTATTAATCTGATTATTAGTGGTAAAAGGAAAACCTAACAAACTAATGCTGAGTTTAGAATAATAGACACTTGGGGGGGGGGGAGGTCATGTGAGGGAATCTTGCTCTACATATTACCTAATTTGTTCTGATTGATGGTTATGTGTTATATATATATATATGTAAAAATTAATCATAATCATTATCATTAATCATTAAACTTAAGATTTGTTTACCTTATTACATGTAAATTTACCTCAAAAAATAAAATAGTTGTCATATCCGAAGCAAATGTGGCAAAATCTTGATCATGATTGTGTATGAGTGATGTTTCATTTTACTGTTTTTAAATAACACATATTTACTGTTTTCATGAAAATTTAAAATATTTTGTGATAAAAATGAAAAAAAAACCCTGTCACTCTAAACATGTCAAATTAAAACAATTTATGAGAACTAAGTTTTTTTTTCTTTTTTTTTCCTTAATCTGTCATTTTTCAGGTTTGGAATTTTGTCTTTTTCTTGGATGTTACTGGAGAAGTAGAGAATGAAGTCTTCTTTTACTGATATCACTTGTTTAAAGAGAACAAATTCAATCTTGATCTTGAAACCAGCTTATGTATAATTTTATTTCATTCTTGAATCTGACTGGAGAAAAGCCAGCCCACTTAGCTCTTTTAGGTATATGGTAGTTCTAATTAAACACCAGTTTTAAAGATTTTATCTTTCATAAGCCTAATACTTATTGAATATTTTCCATGTACTTGATATCGTGAGAACTGTCTTGTAGGGTGATGTTACTATTTCATTTTGCATTTGAGGACCCAGAGAATCTGAGTTCTCATGGATGAAGTAAGGAGGGCCCCCATACTTGGCCTCTAAAGAATACTTAAGCTGCCAATGTCAGTATAAATATAAAGGTAATTATCATTTTTTTGTAACTGACTCTTTATTGCCACAAATAGATCATCACTATCTTAAGAGACATTCATGTACTGTTTCAGAAGTCTTTCTAGAGCTTATATGGAATGGTCTTTAAAACAAAATCTGGAGTAAAGAGAAATATTTTCATTTTCTTATTGTATGAAAAAAGCTATTTGTAGGTCATCCTTTTTAAAAAGGCAAGAAGTTCTCTCTCCAAACCACATTAGAACCCATGCCAAGTTGGTACAGGGCCCTTACGAGAGTAATGATGTAAGAATTTGTAAGAGTACATAATGCAGCTGCCAAAACTCACACTGTTTAGTGTCAACACCGTCTGTCTGCCAGAGTCCGCAGCTCAATATGTGTTTTGGTGTGTACCGAGTTATAATCACGTATATTTATCTCTTTGGGGGTGGGGAAATAAAGAGTTATTGTTTGATAAACTCAGTGCTTTCTGAGGTAATGGTGCTCTTTTGCCTCCCAGGCACTCCTGAGCATTCCTCCCCAACTAACTCCCACGTATTCTCCTGGGTAGATTCTTCCAAAATGTGACACAGAGGGCAATTCACACCTTGCCTAGTTTATGTTTTGCAAGGAAACCCTTCTCTTGCATGGTTCTCTGTTCAGGAAGACCCATGTGCTACATTCCATCCATTTGCCAATCTTGGACTCTTACCCGAGGTAAAGTATTTGAGTATGAAATTACACATACACATACTGGCAACTGTATACTTTTTCCTGGCCTCTCTTAGAGAAAACTCAAAGCCAGAGGAGCAGATCCAGATGTTCTTCAGTCTGGCATCCTCAATTCAGAATTCTAGAGGCAAGACTTCGTTTGTAAGTGTACCAAGCTTACTCAGCATCTGCTTTGGCTAACCATCATATTTTTATGACCAGAGATTGCGGAGTTTGCCTCCTTTGCTGAGCAGAAAGAACACCGTATCAGAGCTGCATGCGAAGTGCATGCATGCATGCGAAATGACTCTCCATCATTTGAGAGAAATATTTGATTTGCTTCAGCAGCATGCAGAAGAGTCTAGCCTTGCTGTGGGAATAAGTCTGGGATGAGAGCAGGTGCAACTGCAGCTGCAGCTTCTTAACCAAATCTGGCCTTGTTTAATTTTTAAATAGTCTAAAACATTTGGCATCAATATAAGTGAAGCATTATGGGCTCTCTGGCACCTAACATAGTACCTTGCCCAAGGAGGGAGGTGCTCCAGTCACCATTTATTGAACACCTTCCATGTGTACCAGGCTATGTACTAGAGACTGGTGACAAGTAAGATCTTTTTTCAAGAGACCCACAGCCTTGGGAGGCATAGACTCTTAAACAGATAAATTACAATTCACCCATTTTACATGTTGTTTATGCGTTTTATTATTTTGTTCAGTTCGTAAGTTAGCTACAGAAACCAGTCCACAGGATTGACCTCATGACCTTCTAAGAACAAGCATGGGATTTCCCTTCTAATTCTAAAGTATGCTTACTTGCTTGCATTTTTGCCTCTTTAGATACCTCTTCTGACTTATTCAGGGATGAAGATTTCTGGAGTGTGGAAAGAAAACGCTAGTATAATGCAGGAAGACTTTCCTAAGAAGTCTTCCAGAATTGGTTATTCTGTTCTAAGTGATGTTTGCTTTATATAAAAGTAAAATGCAGGGGTGCCTGGGTGGCTCAATGGTTAGGCCTCTGCCTTCGGCTCAGGGTCATGGGATCGAGCCCCGCATCGGGCTCTCTGCTCAGCAGGGAGCCTGCTTCTCCGTCTGTCTCTCTCTCTCTGCCTACTTGTGATCTCTGTCTGTCAGGTAAATAAATAAAATCTTTAAAAAAAAAAAAAAAAGTAAAATGCAGTTGCATCAGTCCTTCTAGATATGTTGGTTGTCTGCAAAGTAAGACTAGGAAAAATGATTCCCTTCTTTCTGTGAAAGTAGGCTTCCTTCATCTGAATTTTTGCATAATTAGGGCAGAACTAGATAGCACATTTTTTTTTGTCATAACTGTTTCTGAATAGATGAGGTCACATTTATTTAGTAATGTTATAGTTCCTGTGTTTTAACTTGCTTTTCTTTCAGCCACCCCTCCCTCCGTTTTTGAGGATGAGTATGTGAGCATTTCCGTTGGGCTTCTCTTAACCATAAAAAGAATGTTAAATTGCTTTCATACAAACTAGTTTTCTCATTTCCTTAATGGAAAACAGTCTCAGACAAAACACGACTATTAAAATAAGAAAAGCTAATACTTACTTAGTGCTTATGTTCCCGGTTTTGTTTTTAGGGCTTTATCTGTAAAGTACTTAAAAGGGTTGTCTAATCCTTATGACAACCCAAAAAGATAGGTACTTATTATTTTTCCCGTTTTACAGATGAAAACAGGAAGACAGGGCATGCCTAGGTGGCTCTGTTACTTAAGCATCTGACTCTTGATCTCAGCTCAGGTCTCAGTCTCACAGTCATGAGTTCAAGCCCTGAGCTTAAAAAAGAAAAAAAGAAAGAAAGAAAACAGGTAGGCCTAGTGAGATAAATAACTTGCCCAAGATCATATAACTAATAAACAGCAGAGTCAGGATTTGAACTCAGGAGTTCCAGACCCATTGTGTTCTTAATCAGTGCACTGTCAACTTCATACTCAATTTGACATTGAATGATACAGAATTCCCTAAAAGTAGGGGGCATTAATTTCTACCATTCGAGTTCCTCCTGTGTAGCTAGGCATTATACATGTCATTTTATTTCTTTTCAATATTATGGATATGTGAATTGGTCCCATTTTACAGATGATAATATCAGCTAACATTTGTGGAACATTTTCTATGGATCAGGCATTGTACTAAGTAGTTTACTTGTGTTGTCTCAGTAATTGTTCACAGTAGTTCTGTAAATCCCTACTGTTATTCTCAAAGGTGGAGAAGGTCACTTGCTTGGAGTCAGATAGCTGAGGAGGACAGAGTTTAGATCTGAGTGTAGGTTTGCCTGACTCCAGACCCCAAGCTTTTAACTGTCATGTAATATTTTGTGAGAAGAAGTACTGTAGATAGTTCAGTGAGGAGGTGAGTCTCAGAGCCAATTCTTGTTCCTCATCCTTAATCCTCATATATTGTGTTGATTAATCATGACCCTTGCTTTTCTTACTACTTCATGTTCTCGTTAAGGTATCAGAGATGGCCTTCTTGTCTGAAAACAAGATTCTTCTGTAACTGATGTCTTCATGATATTGGGGCGTTTGGTGAACTTGGTCTTTTATTTAAGGCTTTGACTTTTTCTTTAATTCCATTTGCTGGGACTCATCACTCTAGAGATTTCTTTCTACATAGGGATTTCTGAAAGTTATAGTGGGGCGATCTTAAACATCTGTGAGGTTCTATTTCTGAAATACTGTAGTTTATCTTTATCTTGCCTCCTTAGCATTGTAAATCTATTTTCTTTACCACCTAAGATATGGTTGGTATTGAACATTTTTGTTTATTTTGAATAATTTTTTATGTGGAATCTTTATGCTCTCATATCTCACTCCCTCCCTCCCATTAGCAAACTCAAACCTAAATGGTTTAGAACTGAGTATGTATTCTGTCCTTTCTCTCTTTCCCTAATTGTCTTTTTTTCTGTCATTCTAGATTATCTCTTCTTTCTGTTGAACTAGTTGGTCACTAAGATTTATTAAGTCTAACTCCCAAATATAGATCTGTTACTCTGGCCTGAGGTAATCAAGATCATTAGATATCAGAAAAATGAAAATTGGGGTGCCTGGGTGGCTCAGTGGGTTAAAACCTCTGCCTTAGGCTCAGGTCATGATCCTGGGGTCCTGGGATGGAGACCCACATCGGGTACTCTGCTCAGCGGGGACCCTGCTTCCTCCTCTCTCTCTCCCTGCCTCTCCGCCTGCTTGTGATCTCTGTCAAATAAATAAATAAATAATATCTTTTAAAAAAACAAAAAAGAAAAATGAAAAATTTTTAAAAATGAGGTAGTAATGGATACCCACCTCAATGGCTAAAATTAAAATAGCAAACAAATTGACTACTTGACGTGTTGGTGGGAACAACCCAAGTACTCAATCTCTGTCAGCGGAAGTGGAGTATAAATTGAGAGAAACATTTGAAAGCTCTTGAGTAATATCTATGGAACTTGAACATAGGCAGTTTTATTTCTAGGTGCGTACCCAACAAAAATGGGTAAAGTACGAACCGAAAGCCATGTATAAGAATGTTCTAGCAGCATTATTTGTAGGAGTCCCCAACTGGAAACAGATATCTTTCCACAGTAGAGTGGATAAATAAATCCATAATGGGTTATGTGGTATAACCCATAAAATGGAATACCATATGAAGTGATACCAGCAAACTATTACAACATGGAACAGCATTGATGAATGTCCTAGGCAGTATGTTGAACAAAAGAAGCCAGACACAAAAGATTACATAATGTGGGATTACCTTTATATTGAGTTAAAAAATAGGCAGAACTAATTTGTGGTGCTAGAAGTCAGAAGGGTGGTTACTTTTAATGATAGAATATAATGACTGGGAGGAGGCATAAAGGAAGTTTCTGAAGTACTAATGTTCTAATCTTGATTTGGGAGTTGTTGATTCCACAAATGTGTTCACTTTGTAAAAATTCATTGAACTGTGTATGCATTGGAGATAAATTGTGTTTTACCTTATATTTATACTTGAATAAACAAATTTATTATTTTTAAAAGCTAGGCAATAGTTTGGTTGAATAGTTTGAGGGGAAGCATCAGGGTCAAGGACTTGGGTGGCCATAAAAAATGACTTTTTTCTCCATGTATTTACAGTAAAGATCTGGAGGGAGTCATATCAAACCACTAATACTTTTGGCCAGGAATAGAGTTGTGAGGTTTCACTTTTTATATTGTGCACTACTTCTTACATTTTAAGTGATTTTTTAAAAAAAGATTTTATTTATTTGACAGAGATCACAAGCAGGCAGAGAGGCAGGCAGATAGAGGGGAAGGGAAGCCGGCTCCCTGCTGAGCACCCGATGTGGGTCTCCATCCCAGGACCCTGGGATCATGACCTGAGCTGAAGGCAGAGGCTTTAACCCACTGAGCCACCCAGGCGCCCCCATTTTAAGTGATTTTTCAATAATATTTTAATCAAGGAAAGCCTGCATGGCTCAGTCAGTTCAGCAGCTCAGGTCATGTTCCCAGAGTCCTGGGCTGAAGTCCCACATCGGGTTCCTTGCTCAGCAAGAAGTCTGTTTCTCCCTCTCTCTGCCTGCTGCTCTCCCTGCTTGTGCTCTCTCTCTGACAAATAAATAAAATCCTTAAAAAAATTTTTTTTAGGATTTTATTTATTTATTTGACAGAGAGCACAAGTAGGCAGAGCAGCAGGCAGAGAGAGAGGAGAAAGCAGGCTGCCTGTGGAGCGGAGAGCCTGATGTGGGGCTCGATCCCAGGACCCTGGGATCATGATCTGAGCCGAAGGCAGAGGCTTTAACCCACTGAGCCACCCAGGCACCCCTAACATATTTTTAATCAAGCTTAAAAAAAAAGAAACCCATGACATTGATGGAGGAAATGTTAAGTAGCGTGACAAGTAATAAGGTATGATATTTGGTGCCATGCTGAACTTTGGTGCCCTACAAATTAGATCCCATTTAGCCATGTTCATTTCTCAACTTGGTAAAATAGCAAGAGACATTACTCAGAGGTTGAACAGAATAAATGTTAAACCAAACCAAATGCAGTAAACAAAAAAAAAGCCTAGCCCTCTCTTTGCATTAAAAAAAAAAATTGTGGTAAAAAACACCTGAAATTTATCATCTTAACCCTTTTAAAATGTACAGTTTGTTAGTGTGAAGTATATTTAAAATGTTGAACCACGGCTCTTCAGAACTTTCTCATCTCGGAAAATGGAAACCCTGTCTCCATTAAACAGCTCCCCATTTTCCCTTCTCCCAGCCCCTGATCCCCACTATTCCAATTTCTGTTTCTATGAATTTGACTACTTTTAGATAACCCATATAAATGGAATCATACAGTATTTGTCTTTTTGTGACTGGCTTATTTCACTTTGTATAATGTCCTCAAAGTTCATACATGGTATAGCAAGTGACATCTTTGTTGCCACTACTGTGGTCAAAACCATCATCTTTTCATCTGACTACAATGGTCCAAGTGGCCCCCTTGCCTCTAGTCTTGCCCACCTCTAATTCATCTTCCACCCAGTGGCTAAATGCAAATCTGACTTCAGAACTTGATGCACTATCTTTAGATAAAATTTAAATGCTTTAACCTGACATGGTTTTCACTGTTAGGCCCTAATAAACTATTTCCTAAGCCACATCATTTCCTCATGGCTCCCAAACTAGATATACTCTTCGGTTCATACATTCTGAGTTTTTCCCTTGATCATGCTGTTTTATCTTCTCAGCCAGTATTTGTTGACAGAGAATCATGAAAGAATCATGACTTTTACTGAAGCTTACTATGCTTGTGAGCTGCCCCTGCATGGAACTAACTTGGAGACTTAATGTCAGAATGTAATAATTTGACAATAAAATACAGACTTCCCATTTTTAGAGCCTTTCTTAACAAAAATAGTCTGATCTGAAAACAAAAGAAACTTAAGAAATATGTTGACCAAATTCACATGAAGGGGAAAAAAACGATAGGGAATTTTCCTTATTTTAAAGTCTTCGTTTCACTTGGCCCTTTAATAAAGAATACATTAAAGGCTTCTCTCTCTCTCTCTCTCTCTCTCTCACTCTGTAATTTAATTATTTATTTATTGAGGGCCTCCTATGCATTTAAGCTGTGAGTCAACAAAGTAAAATTCTGAGAGAAGTTTGCACATCTTGAGTAGCTATACATATTTCAGTAATTACCCAGTTCATATAACTTCTTTGGTTTCTCAAGCAGTGTTTTCTTTCTTTTTTTTTTTTTAAAGAATTTTATTTATTAGAGAGAGAGAGACAGATATCGACAGAGAGCACAGTGGGGAATAGAGGGAGAAGCAGGCTCCCCGCCAAGCAGGGAGCCAGATGTGGGGCTGGATCCCAGGACTCTGGGATCATGACCTGAGCCGAAGGCAGACGCTTCACCGACTGAGCCACCCAGGTGTCCCTCAAGCAGTGTTTTCTGACTGCTAGATGGAAAGTAGCTCATGTTTGGAGTTCACATACCCATCATAAAACCAAGTATGTTGTATGATCTTTTTTTTCTTAAGCTAGTTAGATTGAGGAGGAACTTTCACATTAGACTCTCAAGTGGGACTGAAGTCACCCTCTTTACACAAGTTTAGTGAATTGCTGAAATGGCTGGAATGAGTGTCACAGCTTGAGCTTGACAAAGGAAACCCCTTCCTGCCTATGAGCCTTCTTTATTCCCCCTGAGCTCCAGCTGCATTGCATATATGATTTCTTGAATATATGACTTGGTCTCTCCTGGCAGTGCTCCGCTCATATTTTTCCTTATAAGTTCCTTATCTTGTTCTTTTCTTTTCTACACATTCTATTTATCTTTCAAGACTCATCTCAGATGTTTCTCCTCCAAGTTGTCTTCCCCTTACCAGGTTAAGTGCTTTTACTTGGGACTTCCATAATCGCGGGCTTTCCTTTATCATGCACTTCCAGCACCATGTTGTCTGTCTGAGGTGTGTGTCTGCTACTAGACTGTGAGCTCCTTTTGAGGTTTAAGGCATTCCTGTGCTTAACTTGCTGCTGCGGAGGTTCTCAGTGATTCTTTGAATGAATAAGTTGTATTGTTACTGAGTGATTGATTAAAAAAAAGTGTGCGACTGAAGGAGTCACAAAAGCCTGATGCCAAACCTACTAAGAAGCCAAGTGATTTCTAATCATAAGTTTTGTGCCATGCAGTCTTGTTCCTGTGTAGGCCTTTTTCACCAGCAAACTTGGACATCTGTCTGACCCTTACAAAGAAAAAACAAAAAACAACAAAAAAACTCCCTAAAGGGAAGAGAACTAACAATAACCGAATACTACTTTGTGTTGGGCACTAGGGACTTTGTCATTTACAACTTTCATTTGGCTGTATGGGGAACTTAGTATTTTCCCTTTTAACAGCTAAGGCAACTGACACTGAGAGAATTTTAGTTAGAAATTTAGTAATTTGATTAAACTCTTGTTATCTTATGTCTGTGCTTTTTTCCTCCGCATTTTGCTGTCTGCCCAAAATTAAGGGTCTTATCTGGTATATCCTAGTCATCTGTTATCAGAAGGTAGCCACAAACTTTAAAAACTGTTTTAGTTGGTTTTTTTGAGAGATTGAGAGAGAATGAGCACAAGGAAGGGGAGGGGCAGAGGGTGGGGGAAGTGGGCTCCCCACTGAGCAGGGAACTGGCCTCTGGGCTGGATCCCAGGACCCCAGGATCATGACCTGAACCTAAAGGTGGACGCTTAACCCACTGAGCCACCCAGGCGCCCCTAGAAACTCTGTTAAAGCAGAATGAATGCTTTAATATAATATTAATGCTAATTTTGCTTTACCATTTATAAAGGGCTTTTGCATTCACATATGGTAATCTAGGGATGGATTCTTTTAAGATATTATACATTCTTACAAACAGCATTAAAATATTGGCATAGAGCAATGGTGCAGTGAAGACTGTAGTGTCTTAGCAAATACTGTATTTCTCCAAATTAGACTAAATTGTTCATACTTCAGTAAATTTTTTAAAGAAATCATACAGTTTTTCTACTTTTTCTGGAGACTTGAAGCCTAATAAATGGATGATATTTAGCTATTTTTAGAAGTTCCATGCATAATTTAGACTGGATATACTTGCTAACATCCCAGAAATCTATTTTTATCGTATGTGAAATTGCATTGTACTGCCCCATGTTCTTGTCATTTTGGAAACTAGTTCTTTTCAAAGTCAGGAGCAGAAAAAATTTTATCTAGTCTTTGATAGGAAAAAATTAAAAGATAAGAAAGTCCAACCAAACTATAGAAAATCAAACTGCAGTAGTGAAATGAGCAGGTTACTAAGCGCCATTCATCTGCGTTCAAATTTGGGCGCTCTTGTTTCCTAGCACTTTTAACAATGGACAGATAATTTCTTTCCAAGTTCAAGATCTTCATCAATAAAATAGAGGCTAATAACAGGGGCCCCTGGGTGGCGCAGTGGGTTAGGGCCTCTGCCTTCGGCTTGGGTGGTGATCTCAGGGTCCTGGGATGGAGCCCCTCATTGGGCTCTCTGCTCAGCGGGGAGCCTTCTCCCCCCTTCCCCGCCGCCCACCTGTCTCTCTGCCTACTTGTGATCTCTGTCAAATAAACAAATAAAATTTATTTAAAAAAAAAAAGAAAAAAATAGAGGCTAATAACAGTATCAGGTTTTTTTTAGGTGGTTTCTGTTATGAAATGACATGTTTATAAAAGTATTGCATAGGGTCTGATACATGGTAGCCCCTTGATAAATGTTACTTGCTATTATTTGGGAGAGGGTGTATTTCTGCAGCATTTTAGGTATATACAAGTATCAAAGTCTTTTAGCAGACACAGAGCTTTCTCAGAAGTCTGACTTTTCACATTGAGCTGATCAGCTTTTATTTCTGGAGAATGAAGTTACTGTGACAGTTTCGCTCCTTTGTGGTACAAACATCTGCAGGAAACTGGGGACATTATTTTCTGTTAAGGAGAAATCTCTCTGGTAATACTCAAATTAAGCAGGATTTACAGGGGAAATTACAAAGAAATGAAAAATGATAGTAGTTTTATTAGTTATTTTGTGGAAAGTAGAAGACGTTTTTCTTCCTGCCAATATTTGAATTCCTCTTGACCATAGGTACTTGGGTAAACATTACTGTGTGCTGGTGTGAAGCCATGTGAGTAGAATCTATTCAGTCAGATTATATGACTTCAGTTGTTTTGTTTTGCTTTTTTCCCTCTCAAGGAATTTTGATTTTTAAGTTGATCACTTAGTACAGTGTCCTGAAAGATTTTCGTTTTTCAGCCATGGCCTGAGAAAGGTGGTATTTCAACAATTAGGCAGGGCAAATATTACATGATGTTAGAGGGCCACATTGTGAGGGATTCTAAAGGCAAGCTTTTTTTCTTAACAAATTTGGAATTTTTTTCTTAACAACCTTGGATTTCTTACACATACAGTGTCTGAAACAAAGTTGTCCTTCTATAAAAATTTTTTAAATAAATTATATTCTTGGTTATCTTCTTGATAAGAATTTATAGAATTTTCTATTACATTTGGGAAATCAAAAATATATATCTGTATTTATATCTTTGCTCCTAAAATTTGAAAATAATTTCAGTGTGATAACAGTGGTTTTGTGCATCTTAATTTATCAGCACATTTGTTCATTTCATTTTTATCCCAAAGGTGGAACTGATTTTTGATTCATGGTATTGTTTTCAAGTAATGAAACACATCCATGAGATTATTTTTGTTTTATTTTGAATAGATTGTTTTTGTTTCTAGGACTTTTGGAATTGATGTTAAAATTCCCTGTGTCCTGTTGGAAGGTTTTCAGGATTTCTGTCAACTGCTCAGCATGTTTAGGGATGTCTGTTTTATTTTACTATGGAGAGTCTTCTACTTTCTTCCGCTATTTGAATTTTCCTTTAAAACTCTCTTCTCCTGGGGCATGTGGGTAGTTCATTCTGTTAAGTGTCTGATTTCAGCTCAGGCCATGATCTCGGGATCTTGAGATCAAGCCCTGTGTTGTACTCTTTAATAAGAGATTCTCTCTTCCCCAATCTCTCTCCCTGTGCCCCTCCCCAACTTGTGCATGCATGCTCTCACTCTCAAAATAAATAACCAATAAAATAAATTTTAAAACCCCAAATCTCTTCTCTTTTCATTACTGAACAAACAAAACCTTTTTATTTTACTTGGGTGGTAGCTAATTACAGCACATTCTCGGTGTTTGTAAGCTTAGGGTGAGATAAGTTCTATCAGTCCCTGTTGGTAGGAGTATAGATTGGTCAGACCAAAAAAAAAAAAAAAAAAAAAATCAGGAATGTAGATAGTGATTTTGTATAAATATGTTTGCTATAGTATTATTTATAGTAGAGTACCAGGGTCCTGGTATTGAGCCCTGAATTAAGCTCCCTGCTCAGTGGGGAGCCTGCTTCTCCCTCTCCCCTGCCCTGGTCATGCTTTCTCTTGTTCTCTCTCTCTCAAATAGACTCTTTAAAAAAAATAAAATAAAGTTTATTGGGTGCATATGTTTCTTCATTTTTTTTTAAGATTTTGTTTGAGAGAGAGAATGAGTGAGAGAGAGAGCACCAGCACATGAGCAGGGGCAGAGGAAGAAGGAGTAGCAGACTCCCCTACTGAGCAGGGAGCCTGATATGGGGCTCGATTCCAGGACCCTGGTTACTTGAACTGAGCTGAAGGCAGACACTTAACCAACTGAGCCACCCAGGTGCCTCCATTTTAATGACTTTTTAAAAATACTTACATGTGAACAAATTAGAATATAAAACTATAGAAAATTGATTCCATTGTGTATGAACTACATCAAGATATCAGTGAAGATTTTCTCTGTCAGTGGAATTGTAATGACAAGTTTTCTTTATCTTTTTCTTTATTATGTAGATTTTTTATATAGGTCATGTATTACATGTATAATGAAGAAAAACTACCAGTATTTTAAAGTAATCACTAATATATTAACTACAAAATAAGACTAGAGGGAATTTACTAAATGTTGATAATGGTTTTCTTTAGATAGATTATGAATAACTGTTTTTGGATTGTGAATAACTTTTTTTGAGTTCCTAGTTTTTGTGTTTCCCAGTCTATCTGCAGTAAGATAAGATGAAAAATAAGTTATTTTATAAGATATAACTGCAGTCAGCTAGGAATTTGCCTGAACAGAATTTTCTTTATGAGACCTTTTGTAATAATTTTTAAAGGAAAGACATGCTTTCTTTGCATTTTTAGATAGCTATGGTAGATTTGATATTCCTAATCTTTTGAATATGTTTCTTCTGTACAATTTCTGATTGAATTGGGTGAAGTAGTTATTACTACTAGTGATAAAGTGTCCTACCCTTTGAAATCGGTGTGAGTGTGACCCTCCATTTCACTACTGATATGCCAGCTTCAAAGTATTTTTCTTTTATGTTCTTGCTGTTGGATTTACCGTTTGGAGCTAAAAGCTCTTTAATAACCAGAAGTAGCATTTCATCTATAAATGGCTTATTTTGCCCAGCTGTTAACACCTGAAACAAATATTTTAGATACGCTTAAGCCTTTGAAACCTGTTATTTTAAAAAACTAGAGTTATTCTCATAGATGAATATGAAAGCAGGATGGATAATAGTAATACATATTTATAAAACTATAGCTACTATTTGTCAAGCATCTGTGGTGTTCTGGGCACTGTATCAGACACTGACAAACATTATATAATTTTCACAACAGCTGTGTGAAGTTGTATTTCTTTACCTTTTTTCCCTGTAGAGGAGGCACCTGTGGTTCGGAGAGTCAAATTTGTCTAGTACCACACAGTCAGGGAGTGCTCAAGCTGAGACTAGATTCAAGTCTTTGTGACTGCAGTGTGCAAATGTGGACCTTTGTCTTGTTTCCTATTGTACATCTAGTTCCTAGAACAGGCGCTGTATATGCTAAGCACTCAACATATACCCTTCGAATAAATGAGCTGTATGTCTAGAAGCTTCTAAGTGGCCAAGCAAAATAAATTGTTCTGTTCCAGTAACACAGAATTATATAGAGAAGTGAGGCTGACACAGTATAATGCTATTAGCCAAATGGAGGTACTTATACCAAAATCTAAGTCTTAATAACAAATGATCAGATTGGAATCTTCTTTTTTGATGTAATGGTCTAATTTCTTCTGAGTGCATATGCTAGATCTCTTTTCCACTTAACTTTGATATCCAGTGAACAAAGAAAAAGCAAAAGATAAATGATATTGAATCTTTACCAGTGGAAAAAAAATCTAGGTGGAGACTCAGGTTCTGTAAATGTCAAGAAACTACAATGGGAATTTCTTGATTGGGACATTAGGAACCTTGGGTTTTGTGGAAATAACAATGTGCCTTTGTGGTACATGGATATACTTTATTTCACTGGTAACAGTAATTTCTTTTTATAGTTCTATGACAGCAAAGACTAAATTCCAATTGGAAGAAAGTTTAATATTTAGACATCTTGTAAGCATAAGTGGTTCTAGTTTTTAAGATGAATCGTTACAGAAGCCTTGTTGTGACTCTAGCCTTTCCTTCTCTTCATATTTACCGTGCATGTCTCAAATACTCTTGGTTGCTAAGAACTAGCTGACTCATAGTGTACCCTGAGTACACTAGCTGTGTAATCATGGTGATCTTAGCATGTGCCATTAAAAGAATGCTGAGTGCTATAAACATAATACTAGGAAAGGGGGGGAAGGCAGTATATATCACATTTAATGCTCCAGCGTATCATGATTCCTGGAATGTCATTACATGCCTAGACTGCTTTACTGTCTCCCCTGCAGAAATTATCTTGTTCTTAATCATTCATCAAAAGGAGACTGAGTGGGGCGCCTGGGTGGCTCAGTTGGTTAAGCCTCTGCCTTCGGCTCAGGTCATGATCTCAGGGTCCTGGGATCCAGCCCCACATCAGGCTCTCTGCTCAGCAGGGAGCCTGCTTCCCTCTCTCTCTCTCTGCCTGCCTGCCTCTCTGTCTACTTGTGATCTTTCTCTCTCTGTCAAATAAATAAGTAAATATTTTTTTTAAAAAAGGAGACTGAGTTTTTGCGTAAGATAGTGGTTTACCACAGATCTGAGTATTGGTCATTTGAAACCAGCCTATGTGTTTGAAGTTATTTCATTTCCTTAGTGGTTTAAAAACCATTAAGATCTTGTAGTTTAGTGTATCTCTGCTTGAATCAAACACAGCTGAGAGTACATGCTTCCATATTCTTATGGACTGTGTTAGTTCAGCTTCAACAGATGACCAGGCACTTCCCCAGATCACTGGGTTCATTCTCAGAGTTTCTTAGATCTCTACCATTTTTAAAAATAATAGAGCTCTGGCCATGGTTATCCTGGTTTATAGCTTGTCAGCCTCATGAGGACAGCTGATATATCTATTTTGTTCATCATTCAACCTAGGTCTGTGTATTATACATATTGGGAACTTCATATTTATTGGATGAATGACAAATAAAACGGGCTCTACTTCATCAGCATTTAGTAAGAACTTAGAAACACCTGCCTGCTGAGGAGCCTTTCCTTTGGTTCTTTTGTGATTTCTTTATGTATGCTAATGGCATCTGTGAAAATCCTTCCGGTCTAATCTATTTTATCTTTCTTTATTTAACTATCTTTCTTGTCTGTCTGTCTAATCTATCTGATTAAGCAGTCCTGTAAAACCTTTGATGGTAACTAGGCTTTGCAGAGACTGAATTTGAATACACTCGGCCAGTCCAAATTTCTCACCTCTAAGTGCTATCTACCCTTTAGTCTCTAGTATGAATGGGTTTTTTTGGACCACTACTGGTAACAAGGACTCAGAAATGACTTGTTAAAAAGTCATCTTGCTAGGGACGCCTGGGTGGCTCAGTTGGTTAAGCGGCTGCCTTCAGCTCAGGTCATGATCCCAGCGTCCTGGGATCGAGTCCCACATCGGGCTCCTTGCTCGGCAGGGAGCCTGCTTCTCCCTCTGCCTCTGCCTGCCTCTCTGTCTGCCTGTGCTCGCTCGCTCTCTCTCTCTAACTAATAAATAAATAAAATCTTAAAAAAAAAAAACAAAAAAACCCCCCTCACATTTAAAAAAAAAAAAAAGTCATCTTGCTAGATAGCAGCCAAGCTGAAACTTGATGTCCTCTGTCTAATCCAGCCTGTTTCTTGGAGACAAATCTACCTGTTCGATGTCTGACTACACTACACTATCTCCCTTTTAGCTCTTCTTCATCATCTTCTTCTTCTTTTTTAAAAAATCTACTACTTTCTGTACTCTGAAAGGTTATGTGGCATGTCCAACATTTTTCAGTTATCTGGCATTAAGAAACACCTGCTATTTCTAGTTCTGGATTATTTTCAATTTCAAAATAAATCTATAGATGTAATAGGAAAACATTTTACCCAGGAATTCCTTCTATGGCTTTGTTTTTAAAAGTAATGAATTTTCGGGGCACCTAGGTGGTTCAGTCGTTAATGTCTGTCTTCAGCTCAGGTCATGGTCCCAGCTGCCTGCTCAGCGGAAAGCCTGCTTCTCCCTCTCCCACTACCCCTGCTTGTATTTCCTCTCTTACTGTCTCTCTCTCTCTCTGTGTCAAATAAATAAAACCAAAAATAAATAAAATAAAAGCAGTGAATTTCTTTCCCTTACCTGCAGGAGGCTGTTTTCTTGATTGGGGACATATCTTATTTTATTTCATTAAAGATTATTTATTTATTTATCTGACAGAGACACAGCAAGGGAGGAAACACAAGCAGAGGGAGAGGGAGAAGCAGGCTCTCCACCAAGCAGGGAGCCCGATATGGGGCTCAATCCCAGGACCTAAGCCGAAGGCAGACACTCAACAACTGAGTCACCCAGGAGCCTGTGGGAGCAGTATTTTAGTACTTTAATATTTTTGTTTTAATCACCAAGAAGAATCAGTGGAAATCTTATTCCGAAAAGAAATATTATTTCTTAATTTAAGGAAATTATTCTTATATATTTAATATTAAATTAGTATAAGTATTAATTACATTTTATAATATTAAAATCTGAGGTTCTACCTCACTTTTCAGGTAATTATCCTCTATTCAGTCCAATTATTTAATATTTATGTTTCTATTTTAAAAGATTTATTTATTTTTAAAGATTTTATTTATTTATTTGTCAGAGAGAGAAAGAGAGCACAAGCAGGGGGAGCGACAGGCAGAGGGAAAAGCAGACTCCCTGCTGAGCTAGGAGCCAGTGCGGACTTGATCCCAGGACTCTGGGATCATGACCTGAGCCCAAAGCAGATGCTTAACCGACTGAGCCACCCAGGTGTCCCGATTTATTTATTTATTTTAGTGAGAGTACGGGGTCAGGGAGTGACGGAGATAGAGGGAGAGAGAGTCTTAAGCAGACTCTGGACTGAGCTCAGGGCCAGTGCAGGGCTCAATCTCACGACCCTGAGATCAGGAACTGAGCCGAAACCAAGGGTTGGATGCTTAACTGATTGCACACACAGGTGCCCCTAATATTTATGTTTCTAAGACTTAAAACTCTTTGTGCAGTGTTGACAGCTTTCATCTTCAAGTCTGTTTTAATTAAAATTTAAACAGAGAGTGGCCTGTGCTGTAAATCAGCCTTATATAGTAAATAATTAGCAGAACCAGGATTCCAGCCCATGTTCACTTGACATTAAGACCCATTGTTCTTAAACCTAGCAGACATAGGATGGGTTGAGAATGATATCAAAATTTAAGAACTTTGGGTGCCTGGGTGGCTCAGTTATTAAGCGACTGCCTTCAGCTCAGGTCATGATCCTGGGGTCCTGGGATTGAGCCCCGCATTGGGCACCCTGCTCAGTGGGAAACCTGCTTCTCTCTCTCCCACTCCCCCTTCTTGTATTCCCTCTCTCTTACTATCTCTCTCTGTCAAATCAATAAATAAAAATCTGAAAAAAAATTAAGAACCTCATATCCATGTTTATCCTGTCCAGTTTATTTAATGGTAGATTTGGAAGTTAAGATGTGGTCGTGAAGAAATCACTTGGAAGTTTTTTTGTTTTGTTTTGTTTTTTAACCACTAAAGCCTTGGGGAGGAACCACTCATTGCATCTGGTCTTGACCAGTACCAAGTTCACAATAATTAAAGGCAATAAAGCATTGGATGTTTTACCAGTTCATGATTACTATTATTATAATCTGAGTTACTTAAATGTTCCTTGAAAAAAGCCTCAGTCCAATACTTGAATAAGAGATTTCTATCTACAGTTTTTCTCTGTGGTTCAGTCATCTCAGCAAGGGAGAATGAGGTTTCTTATCATTGCATTTCTAAAATAACCTTTTCCGGGGCACCTGGGTGGCCTGGTCAGTTAAGCGTCTGCCTTTGGCTCAGGTCATGATCCCAGGATCATGGGATTGAGTCCCGCATCAGGCTCTTTATTTGGCAGAGAGCCTACTTCTCCCTCTTCCTTTGCCTGCTTCTCCCTCTGTTTGCCACTCCCACTGCTTGCGGTCTTTCTCTCTCTGACAAATAAAATCTTTTTTTTTTTTTTTGACAAATAAAATCTTTAAAAAAAATAAAATAGCCTTTTCCATTTTCTTGAACAAGCATCAAGTTTCCCTGTTTGGAAGCCATTTTTAAAAAATATTCACCCAACAATGTATGCATCCCTTGGTAGAGTTTATTTTTGAGCTTTAGAACGCTGTCCTTCTATATAAAACCTAAGCCCAGGGGCACCTGGGTGGCTCAGTTGGTTAAGCGACTGCCTTCGGCTCAGGTCATGATCTCAGGGTCCTGGGATCGAGCCCCGCATCGGGCTCCCTGCTCACTGGGGAGCCTGCTTTTCCGTCTCCCTCTACTGCTCTGCCTGCTTGTGTCTCTCGCTCTCTCTGTCAAATAAATAAATAAAAATCTTAAAAAAAAAAAAAAAAACCTAAGCCCAGATCCATAAATAATAAGAGTTTGAACACATAGGGACCTTGCTGGTTATTTGAGCCAAGTATGACTTGAGATTGTTCTAGTAAAAAAGCCAGGCTTCATGGAGCAGCATGGTCACATATTGGCTGGGGAAAGCTGTCTAGCATACAAATTTTATTCCAGTTCATTTATTGAATGGCCATGTTAGCATTTTAAGATACCTGTTTATGACAGCTTGCTTTGTGTGTCAAATAATATTTGTCTACAAGGAGTCACATTATAAAGATATCGGGAGAAAATATATTAATAAATAATAACTACCCTTTTTAAAATTCTCACTACATGCCTGGCACCTTAGTCTGGATGCTTTAATAAATACTTTATTGTGAGTCCTTCCATTCCTCGTGCAGGTTGGCTCTTTCTCCATTTTGTAGATAAGGATACTAAATCTCAGGGAGGTGGATTAATTTGCCTGATAACTCACTAGATGGTAGGGTGGGTACTAGTAATCAAACCCGGGTCTGACTGATTTCTAGCCCCTTGTTCTTTGCTGTTCTATATTATCAATGACAATTACGTGAAGGAGACCATAGAATTATTTGCTTCATGTGTTTAGGAGGAACATTCTTTTTTCTTAATTTTATTTTTTATTTTTAAATAGGTTCCATGGGGACACCTGGGTGGCTCAGTTGGTTAAGTGGCTGCCTTCTGCTCAGGTCATGATCCCAGAGTCCTGGGATCGAGTCCCACATCGGGCTCCTTGCTCGGCAGGGAGCCTGCTTCTCCCTCTGCCTCTGCCTGCCACTCTGTCTGCCTGTGTTCGTGTTCTCTCTCTAACAAATAAATAAATAAAATCTTTAAAAAAAATAAATAGGTTCCATGATGTCCAGTGAGGGCCTTGAACTCACCACCCTGAGATCAAGACCTGAGTTGATATATAAAGGGTTAGATCCTTAACCGACTGAGCTACTCAGGTGCCCCTAGGAAGAACTTTTTGATACTAAGTACCATTCTGGAGCATTTTACTTACTCTGGCCACTCTTACTTATCTGACACTACTGCCTCAATATTCTTCATAACCTCTTTCTTATGGACCAAGGAAAAAAAGAAACCTTTAGTATCAAAATGCTTTTTGACACTTATCTCTAGTCATGGCGCTAGCTGCCTTGTCATACTTGTCATTATATTTTTTACTTATAGATTAATTTCTTTCATGTCCAGCTGGATGTGTAGTTGAAGATAGGTTTTCTGGATTGAGCGTTGTCTAGTAGTACTTTTTTTTTTTTTTAAAGATTTTATTTATTTGAGAAAGCATGAGTGGAGGGGAGGGGCAAAGGGAGAAGCAGACTCCCTACTAAGCAGGGAGCCTGATGTAGGGCTCAATCCCAGGACCCTGCGATCATGACCTGAGCCGACACAGATGCTCAACCGACTGAATCACCCAGGTACCCCTGTAGTACTTTCTGATAGAAATATCCTATATCTACGCTGTCCAGTATGATAGCTGCTCATTACATGGGGCCATTGAGTTTGAAATGTGGCTGGCATGACTGAAGAAATGAATATTTTATTTAATTTTGATTAATTTAAATTCAAATAAAAATAGCCCGTATAGCTAGTGGCTACTGTATTGGACAGCAGCACAGCTTGAGGTTATAACTAATACTTGTGTTTGGTGGATAATGATAGAATTTGAAGAGATCCAGTAATTGGTAGTTTAAAAGTTGATTTTTTTTCCAGCAGCATTAAATTTAGCAGGCCATGGGACCAGAGTAGAACAGTTCATGTTTCAAAGTACTTTTTGATCATTCATGATCTCATTTGATGAATATTTTAGGTATGATATCATTTAGGTTTAATGTCTGCTAATGGATCACAGAAGAAAGGCTGAAGAACAAAACCATTTATAACTTCCTTGTGTAGGGTCTCCTCCTGTTGAAATGGACACCATTCTGACCTTGTTGGTGCTCAGGTTGCAACATGAGGACCTGGACAGGAGCCTGTGCTCATTGACTGAGATTGGAGAATATATCTCCCCTTCACCTAGAATGTCCATTAATTTTATTTTTTGGGTCTAAAGAGAGGGAAGTAGAGACAGTTTCTAAATTTAGTCATAGAACTACAATAATTTGATAGCCAACAAAAGAAAATGTAGTTTTCCTTTCTAAGATGCCAAAATAAATCCTTAGGGCTTTGATTTTAGTTCTTTGTTTTGGAAAATACAACTCAACTCAGAAATGTACTATGTAAGATTAGTTTTTAAATTGATATATATCATCTGAAGAAACTTTTGATTGAATTAAATAATTGATTTTATATGATATTTTGAAGAAAAATTTGTTGCCCTGTAGTCTTAGTACATTTGGTTTCATTTTGATTGGTCTTATGAAACAATTTGTAAAAGATACTGATTTTATTATGTGTTACTAAGCATATTTTTTCCTCTGGCATTTTATGTAAAATATTCTTTCTATTTAAGCTTACAACTAATCAACTCTGGGTGCTTTTGATTTTTCTGACTGTGCCAGGGCATTGAATGAAGTTCCCTATAGTGAGAAAAGAGAGCACATGGGACTCGTGACTTTATGTACTCCAACAATAGAGCTTTTATGACATTGGAGGTGGTTAAAAAAGCTAGAAGTAGCTCTTAAACATGGCATCGCTGTGTTGCCTTTTTTTTTTTTTTTTGTATTCTCAGAGCTGCCAGGAGTGCATCAGGCCTGTAATTTCCTGTTCTCTGAATCCCCCATCTTTCTGCAGCTCCAAGCTTTGTGTCCCACAGCCTGTGACTCTGTGCTAACAAATCGCTATTGTCCAGTGGGGCGAATGGTGGCTGGAACTAAAGAATTGCTGTCTGGTTTCTATTCAAATCCAGGTAGTGAGATATATGAATGGACTTTTCGAATCGTCATGTGAATAATGTCTGCTCGGCATGAAGGCTCAGAGCCACACTAGGAAAGATTAACTCCTAGGCTGACCACTAACATCCTTTATGGTAGGAGGTAGAAACATTCCCAAGTATCATTCTGTTCATACTTAATTTTCCATTTTATCCTCCAAAAGTAGAGTTAACCATTCAGTTATTTGGCTACTTTTCTCCCGAGTTTTAGTGTTTCTGTTGATAATATGGAAGTTTGGGCAAATGCTAAGTTGTTTCTCACCTAGAAACACTGTATTATTTTCTGTCAAAAGTTTTCTACCTCACATTTATTATGGCATAAAGTTCTCTTTATAGTATACATACAAAAATGAGAAAGAAAGAGCTGCTTTTTCCAAGAAACCAACCCTTGAAAATGCTTTTTAACCAATGAAGGGAAAAATCCTTTTTTTTTTGTGCATTCTACTTATTTGCATTTCCCCCCCAAACTCCAAATTAATACAAAGAAAATAGAAACAACTTCAAAGGCAGTATATTAACCAAACAAACAAGCCTTATTCAAATTAGGAACCAACTTAAGCATTTGTAAGTATAGCAGAATCAGAATTTTAAAAAAATCAGATTTGGAAGCCAGACCCCAAGTCACAATTCTCATTTATCCTTGGGAAATTATTATTTTATCTTTGTCTTGTATACCTGAAAAAATGTCCATAGGCCAGAAGGGCCATGCTTTTTTTACACTCCTTCCATATTGCAGGTACTGTGGAAAGGAGAGCCTTTTATGTTTCTTTTTGTCTTAAACTCAGACAGCTTTGTAAGCAGTAGTGTGTAGATTACAAGAGTTAGACAAAAGCAGGCGCGACTGAGAAGAGTTGCGGGGGGGAAGCTTGGGGCACTTCCTGTCACTCAACACATTCCAGATCACTAAAAAATTTCCACACCCTCTGCATTCCCTCTTGCCCACCCCAGATCCCGGTATTTTCTGATTCCATATGTTGTGGTATTTATCACACTCCTTTCTATCACTGGGCTCTGGCAAGACTGCTTCAGAGGAGATGCATTCCTTTAGACTGCACAAAGCATAGCTGGGAAAATGGCTGGCAGTTTCAGAATCTAGTCACGATCGCACGCATGAGCACCTCACACATCCATGCCCCTTCCCCCCGCCCCTCCCGCCCCTGCAGCTGGCTGACCTGTCTCACCCACTGCTGGCCTATCGAACGGCCAGGACTGTCTGGTTTTGGCTCATGCCTTTGTCCATGTCTGGCTTAGTTCCTCTCTGTCTATGCTTGCCACTACCCCCACCGCCCCAGGCAGCACAAGTGTTTGGCCACACAAAACTACAGATAGAAAAGGTGGTAAGAACTTCAAACTTTTTTCTCCAACAGTTTATTCTCTTGTGAATCTCTCCCTTTTTTAACCACTCTGTTTTAAGAAAACAAATTCAACATTAATTATCTAAAGGCAAAGAATGCAAAACAACCTTTGTGTTCCTTATAATAACTGACTTCATAACTCTCTCCAGCTGCGTTATGGGGTATGTATAAAAAGCTTCTGTTCTGAGAACAAAGGAGCACGTGCAGAAATGAGACTAAAAAAATCCACTGACTATTTCACTACACAAATTACTTATAAGATTTTAGTTAAGCTTCTCAACAGATTCAATGTTAAAATGGTTTTTAGTTAAAAAAAAAAAAAAAATTGAAAGTGCTTACCCAGTAAAAGAACCGAAGTAGTCCTGAACTGTTACGTAAGACTTTTTACAGTTGGATCTTTGTCAAAAGGGGGTGGGGGTGATGGGAGAAAGCAGCAACAACAATCAAAAAAGTTCGAGCTGCTGTGGCTAGAGGACAACTTCTGTGTTTCCAGATAGGATTCTTGCTGTAGAAATGGAACTTCCAGCCAGCAGAGCATCCTGTCCCGGTAGAGAAATGAGTTTGTCAGTAAAAAAAAAAAATAGATACTGGAACCCAGGCTAGACGAGGTATTGAACCGCGCCAGATTTCCTTGCAGCCCTGTCTGCTCAGCTCGCATTGAACTATATATGACCCAGATGATGGACAGAAGCACATTCAGTCATGTGCACTCTGGAAGAAAGCGGATTTGCTGGTCCCTGGCAGTGCAGGGGTTTGTCTTCTGATTGGGCTGTGCCCTGATCAGTGAAATGTGAAGCCCTCACCATTCAGAGGCCGTAATTCAGGACTGGCAGTTTGAGTGTCTGGCTGCCTCTAGTCACTGAGAGAGACTTTGAAGGTGTTGCTTTTGTTTGGTGGCATCACCCACCCAGAGGTTGCTTACACCTATGTCCTAGTGTCAGGAGAAATGCTAGTCTTTCTAAAATGCAAGAAGGCAGACGACTTTGCCTGGACCCTGTCATCTTATTATTGATGAACTTGGCCCAAACTTAAACCAATTATTTGGTGTGAGAATTGTTGTGATGCTAACCAAGGCTTATGTCCACACCATACCCGGGCCTTTATTTTATGGTTTGATAAGGTAAAAATAAAGGTGCATTTGACTTACTAGATGATATAAATTGCTCTTAATGAAAATTAGACGGATAGATAGCAGAGAAGTTAAGTTTTGGCTTCTGGAGTCTTTTAACATACTAGGAAGAAGCTTTATCTCTTATTATCCCCTTTGTGAAGCCGTCACTCTTATTCCAGTCCTTAGTCATATAGGGGACTGACTGTTGGGGGAAGCTTCCCAAGTGTAGACCCCAGTAAGGTACAACATAACATAGCCTTTCATCATGCCGGACAACCAGAGTCTATCCTCTCCAGTCTGTCTGAACTAGGATCCTTGGGGTTTATTTCCCATCTTTCTAGACCACTAGGAAACCAGTTCTTTGTATAGTACTGTCAGTTGTGACGTTTTTAGTATATAAAAGTTGCTTTGTTTATGCAAATTAGCATGTTTTGTGGTTTTTTTTTTTTTTAATTTCAGGTTGTAAAGGTGTGTTATGAGACCTTGACACTGATATATGAAATCCACTCCATATGGGCCACTCAGTTTTTTTTCTGGGTACTTATCTCTTTAGAGATTAATTTATATAGTCCTTAACTAGCTTTTCGACATACAATACTTTGATTTATTTTTCATTTCTTACACTTGTATAAATAAACCTGTAGTCACTGTAATAACAACTGTCTATTTTGCTCTAAATTCTGGGTTTGGATGTTTGTGCACTTGTGGTTTCTTAGGTGTTGACTACATTATACAGGGTCCTATGTTTTGAGGACTACCCTGAAATTCTTCTCATGTCTTAATCTGGGAAAAGCTGGCTTGATAGGCTACCAGATATAAGAATCACCAAAGTCAGAGAACAAGGGATGCATGTTCTTACTCTTTCTGTAAGTCATAGGACAGTTATTCTTATTAAAATTGTGGTAAAATGTACATAACACTCACCATTTTAACCATTTTTAATTTTACAGTTCTGTAGTATTAAGCACATTCACATTGTTATGCAATCCTCACCACCATCCGTCACCAGAACTTTCTCATCTTTTTCCCCAGTTGAAGCTCTGTATATAACACTAACCTCCTATTCTTCCATCCCCCTAGCTCCTGGCAACCACATTTCTACTTTCTGTCTCTATGAATTTGACTACTCAAAATATCTCATATAAGCAGAATCACACAGTGCTTGTCTTTTTATGACTGCCTTACTTCACTTTGCAATGTCCACTGTGCTCATCCATGTTGTAGCATATGTCAGAATTTCTTTCCTTTTAAGGGCTGAGTAATATTCCATTGTATATATACCACATTTTATTTATCCTTTATCTGTCAGTGAACACTAGTTGCCTCTACTTTCTGGCTGTTAAGGCAATTATTCTTGACCATTCCTCTTAGAGTTTTATGAGGGCTTCTTTTCAGAGTTGCTCTGACCTATCTCAAAAGCTATTGTATTTTATAAATTGGAAGGGTTTTGATATACTTATCAATTCTAGAGACTAATCAGGCCCTAATAAGTCAAGTTTGCTAGAGAAGGGCAGATTCGTTTCAGTCTGTCTGGATGAGATAATACAGACTACACTCCTAGTAATTCTTTTATAGTTTTTGTTTATGGGTTTATCTTTCCTATTACACTTTCAGCTCTTCATGGGCAGGGACTGTAGCCACTTCCTCTTGAATTGTGTCTGTGCCCCTGTGTAGACGCAGGACCTATTAACAAAGTAGACATTAATATTAGTTGGGGGAAAAAAGGAATGAATAATAATAATAATTTTTACTGGGTTTTATTATGTACCAGACACTGTGACATATATTTTATATACATAAGCTTATCCAATTTTCAAAATAACCCTACAGTATAAGTACCATTACCTTCATTTAACAGATAAGGGAAATTGCTTAAGACATCACAGTATATAGAAGATATAATGGGGATTTGAACCCTTGTCTCTTTCAGCTCCAGATCCATTATGCTAGAGGCAAAATTAATAATCTTCATAGGTGATGGCCAGTGGGTTTTAGCCTAAGCATTGATTCCAAATCAAATATTCTTTCACTGGACACCAGGAGCTATAGTCCTGTGATAGATATAGTTCATGAGTAGATACTCAGAGGAAAGCTTGGCACGTTAGTAACTTAGACCTTTTATAGATTTTAGCTGAACAACTGCTTGTTGAACTTGGTTCACAGATATTCCTGGTATGAAGATTCTTTCTCATATTATTTTGAAAGTGCAGTTAAATGAAATATACTGGAATGAATGCATCAGTGTTCTTTATTTTTCATTTGGCAGATACACACCCATAAACATGTATATAGGTATACATATACCATATGTTTATGGTACACATATATGTATATATATATATATAAGTGAATGAGTGAAATCTAGGTTAAGAAGAGATCAAGAACAAAACAGGGGGCGCCTGGGTGGCTCCAACATCAGGCCTCTGCCTTTGGCTCAGGTCATGATCTCACAGTCCTGGGATTGAGCCCCCATCAGGCTCCCTGCTTCTCCTACTTGTGTTCCCTTTCTTGCTGTGTCTCTATCAAATAAATAAATAAAATCTTTAAAAAAAAAAAAAAAGGATGGCGAATTTCCCTTGTAGGAACCATCTGATGTTCAAAAAAAAAAAAAAGAAAGAAAGAAAGAAAAGATTCTTTTAAGATTTTATTTATCTATTTATTTATTTTTTAGGAGGGAGAGAAAGCCAGAGATAGGGCACAAGCAGAGGGGGTTGGGCAGAGGGAGAAGCAGACTCCCCACTGAGCAGGAGCCCTGAAGCTGTTGGCTCTATCCTAGGACCCTGGGATCATGGCCTGACTGAAGGCAGACACTTAGCCAACTGAGTCACCCAGGCGCCCCCAGAAAAGATTCTTATGGAACTTATAATCTAGTGAGAAAGCAGAAAATAAGTTAGCAAAATAAAAGGAAGTAAAACGGGGGCTGGGTGGCTCAGTGGGTTAAAGCCTCTGCCTTTGGCTCAGGTCATGATCTCACGGTCCTGGGGTCCTGGGATCGAGCCCTGCAACGCATTGCTCAGCGGGGAGCCTATTTCCCCCCTTCTCTCTCTGCCTGCCTCTCAGCCTGCTTATGATCTCTGTCTGTCAAATAAATAAAATCTTAAAAAAAAAAATTAAAAACAAAAGGAAGTAAAACAGGAAAGCATGCTATGAAGAAAATTAAGAATCTGAAATTGACCAGTAAAAAGGAACTTTCTGAGTATTTTTAAATAAGGTTGTATTCAGATATTCTGATTCTAATAAGGTTAATTGCTAGTATTTGGCCCACATTATTTTTTCAAATTCTCAGATACTCTGAAAAATACAGAAGATGACATTATACTCTTCCATTTTGTCTTCCCACGGATCACATGAAGGGTAAAGATGGCAACGTAGATTAGACAAAAAGAGACAGGATCCGCCATGGGTAGACCCTATGGTAGGTGCTTTGCAAAACTGTTAAATTGAATTCTTACGATATTCTTATTAAATTGGTATTGCCATTTCCTCTTTTTTTTTTTTTTTTAAGATTTTGTTTATTTATTTGAGAGAGGGGGCGGGGGCACACAAGCCACAGGGAGGGGCAGAGAGATAAGAGGACTCCTGCTTGGCAGGGAACCTGATTCAGGGCTTGACCTCAGGACCAAGGATCATGACCTGAGCTGAAGGCATATGCTTAACCCACCCAGCCACCCAGGCACCCCCTATTTCCTTTTTTATATAAATGAGGAGACTGAAGTGTGGAGAAGTTAAGTAAGTTTTTCAGGATTCAAAAGACAGAACCAGTAACTCGGATTTTTTATGGGTTGTTTTGTTTGTGTGGCTCCAAAGTGTACATACTCTCTCTCTCTCTCTCTTTTTTATTTATTTATTTTTAAAAAGATTTTATTTATTTATTTATTTGATAGAGATCACAAGTAGGCAGAGAGGTAGAGAGAGGAGGAAGCAGGCTGTCCGCAGAGCAGAGAGCCCGATGCGGGGCTCGATCCCACGACCCTGGGATCATGACCCGAGCCGAAGGCAGCGGCTTTAACCCACTGAGCCACCCAGACGCCCTTCTCTCTCTTTTTTAAGATTATTTTTATTTATTTGACAGAGCACAAGCAGAGGGAGAAAGAGAAGAAGACCCTCCACTGAGCAGAGAGCCTGATGCAGGGCTCAATCCCAGGGTCCTGGGATCATGACCTCTGCTGAAGGCCTTAACTGACTTCACTTAACTGACTGAGCCACCCAAGCATCCAAAGGCCTCTGTTTTTATTACCTGTTTATTGTCTTCACTAAAGCACTTCCATTTACTCTCAAGAGCATTATGGGGTTCAGAGAGTGTTGGTGGTTATTATATCCCTTAGGACAGACTTTTTCAGAGTTGGGTTATGGTGACTTTATCATTTAAAATTCAGGCCATCAAGGGGCATCTTTGAATGGCTCAGTCAGTTAAATGGCCAACTTTTGATTTCAGCTTAGGTCATGATCCCAGGGTCATGGTCTCCTTGGCATGAGATTGAGCATGAGATCAAGCCTGGCCTTGGGCTCCCTGCTGGGCATGGAGCCTGCTTAAGATTCCCTCTCTCACTCTCCCTTAGCCACTCGCCCCTCTAAAAAAATTCAGGCCATCAGAATCTTCAGGTACTGATTATAATAATAACATGGATAGACACAGGACCATTGAGACCACTTTGGTCCGATTTCCTATTTGTAGTAGCTTCTACCAGGCCTCTCTAAGCAGCTCAGTTAACCTTTTATATAAAGATCTTGTCCAGGATATATATGACACCAAAATTAACACACTTTCTAAAAGTTTACATGTACTCAGTGAGTACTCATGCCCATTGAGTACGATGGTAGAGATTAATTAAGCAATTTTTAGGGAGCCTCTTTTAACTTAAACATTTCTGAATATATAGTTTTTTTCTTTATAAGAATTGTAACCTCTCATTTTTCTCTAGGGTTCTAAAGGCAATAACTATTAATACTTGAAAACTTAGAAAATTGGTATTTTTCTTTCATACATATTTTAATTAATACATTTTATTTTTTTAAAGCAGCTTTAGGTTAATTTCAAAATTGAGTGTAAAATACAGAGAGTTCTCATATACCCCATGTCCCCAACATACATAACCTCCCCCACTGTCCATGTCAGGCACCACACTGGTGCAGTTGTTAAAACTGATGAACCTACACTGACATATCATTATCACCCAAAACCCATTGTTTACTTTTACCCTTTTACTAAGGGTTCACTCGTAGGTGTTGTGCATTGTGTGGATTGTGACAAATGTATAATAATGTGTGTTACCTTTGCAGTGTTGTGCAAAATTGTTTCATTGCCTTAAAAATGCTCTGTGTTCTGCATTCCTCACTCCCTTCTAACAACTGGCAAATACTAGTATTTTTACTGACTCCATAGTTTTGCCTTCTCCAGCTGTCATACAGTTGAAATCATATAGTAAGTATGTGACCTTTTTTGATTGGCTTCTTTCACTTACTGATAGGCATTTTAAGTTTTTTCCTTAATAATTTTTTATAAACATATAATGTATTATTAGCCCCAGGGGTACAGGTCTGTGAATTGCCAGGTTTACACACTTCACAGCACTCACCATAGCACATACACTCCCCAGTGTTCATAACCTCACCACCCTCTCCCTCCCCCCCTCCCCCTGGCAACCCTCAGTTTGATTTTTGAGATTAAGAGTCTCTTATGGTTTGTCTCCCTCCCGATCCCATCTTGTTTCATTTATTCTTTTCCTACCCCCCAAGCCCCCCACGTTGCATCTCCACTTCCTCATATCAGGGAGATCATATGACAGTTGTCTTTCTCCAACTGACTTATTTCGCTAAGCATAATACCTCTAGTTCCATCCACGTTGTCGCAAATGGCAAGATTTCATTTCTTTTGATGGCTGCATAGTATTCCATTGTATATATATATACCACATCTTCTTTATCCATTCATCTGTTGATGGACATCTAGGTTCTTTCCATAGTTTGGCTATTGTGGATGTCGCTGCTATAAACATTTGGGTGCATGTGCCCCTTCAGATCACAATGTTTGTATCTTTAGGGTAAATACCCAGTAGTGCAATTGCTGGGCCCTAGGGTAGCTCTATTTTCAACTTTTTGAGGAACCTCCATGCTATTTTCCAGAGTGATTGCACCAGCTTGCATTCCCACCAACAGTGTAGAAGGGTTCCCCTTTCTCTGAATCCTCGCCAGCATCTGTTATTTCCTGACTTGTTCATTTTAGCCATTCTGACCTGTGTGATGTGGTATCTCATTGTGGTTTTGATTTGTATTTTCCTGATGCCGAGTGATGTGGAGCACTTTTTCATGTGTCTATTGGCCATCTGGATGTCTTCTTTGCAGAAATGTCTGTTCACGTCCTCTGCCCATTTCTTAATTGGATTATTTGTTTTTTGGGTGTTGAGTTTGATAAGCTTTTTATAGATTTTGGATACTAGCCCTTTATCTCATATGTCATTTGCAAATATGTTTTCCCATTCTGTCAGTTGTCTTTTGGTTTTGTTGACTGTTCCCTTTGCTGTGCAAAAGCTTTTGATCTTGATGAAGTCCCAATAGTTCATTTTTGCCCTTGCTTCCCCTGCCTTTGGCATTGTTCCTAGGAAGAAGTTGCTGTGGCTGAGGTTGAAGAGGTTGCTGCCTATGTTCTTCTCAAGGATTTTGATGGATTCCTTTCTCACATTGAGGTCTTTCATCCATTTTGAGTATTTTTGTGTGTGGTGTAAGGAAATGGTCCAGTTTCATTTTTCTGCATGTGGCTGTCCAACTTTCCCAACACCATTTGTTAAGGAGACTGTCTTTTTTCCATTGGACATTCTTTCCTGCTTTGTCGAAGATTAGTTGACCATAGAGTTGAGGGTCTATTTCTGGGTTCTCTATTCTGTTCCATTGATCTATGTGTCTGTTTTTGTGCCATTACCATACTGTCTTGATGATGATAGCCCTGTAATAGAGCTTGAAGTCTGGAATTGTGATGCCACCCATTTTGGCTTTCTTTTTCAATATTCCTCTGGCTATTCGAGGTCTTTTCTGGTTCCATATAAATTATAGGATTATTTGTTCCATTTCTTTGAAATAAATGGATGCGATTTTGAGGGATTGCATTAAATATGTAGATTGCTTTAGGTAGCATAGGTATTTTCACAATATTTGTTCTTCCAATCCATGAGCATGGAACATTTTTCTATTTCTTTGTGTCTTCCTCAGTTTCTTTCATGAGTACTTTATAGTTTTCTGAGTACAGATTCTTTGCCTCTTTGGTTATATTTATTCCTAGGTATCGTATGGTTTTGAGTGCAATTGTAAATGGGATTGACTCCTTAATTTCTCTTTCTTTTGTCTTGTTGTTGGTGTAAAGAAATGCAACTGATATCTGTGCATTGATTTTATACCCTGACACTTTACTTTCCTTGTCTTTTTATGACTTGATAGCTTATTTATTTTTAGCAATGAGTAATATTCCATTGTCTGTCTAGACCAGCTTATCCATTCACCTACTCAAAGACATCTTGATTGATTCCAAGTTTTGGCAATTATGAATAAAGCTGCTGTAAACATCTGTGTGCAAGTTTTTGTGTCGATGTGAATTTTCAGTTCCTTTGGGTTAGTACCAAGGAGTATAATTGCTGGACTTAAGGTATGAATATGTATAGTTTGTTTGTCTGTTTGTTTGTTTGTTTTGAAACTGCCAAAATGTCTTCAAAAGTGCTCTACCAGGGGCACCTGGGTGACTCAGCTAGTTAAGTGTCTGCCTTTGGCTCAGGTCATGATCCCACAGTCCTGGAATCAAGCCCTGCTCAGCAGGGAGTCTGCTTTTCCCTCCCCTTCTACCCCCACCCCCACTCCCGCTCTTGTTCTCTCTCTCTCTCTCTCAAATAGTCTTTTTGATGTATTATTTGTTTCAAGGGTACAGGTCTGTGAATCATGAGTCTTACACAATTCATAGCACCCACCATAGCACATGCCCTCCCCGATGTCTGTCACCCTGCCGCTCTGTCCCTCCCACTCCTCTCTCCTCCAGCAGCACTCAGTTTGTTTCCTGAGATTAAGAGTCTCTTATGGTTTGTCTCCCTCCTTGGTCCCATCTTGTTTTCTTTTTCACTCTGTTCCCCCCACGAACCCCCGCCCTGCCTCTCAAGTTCCTCTTATCAGGGACATCATATGATAATTGCTTTTCTCTGATTGACTTATTTCGCTTAGCATAATACCCCCCATTCCATCCACATTATTGCCGATAGCAAGATTTTGGGTTTTTTTGATGGCTGCATAGTATTCTTGTGTGTGTGTGTGTGTGTGTGTGTGTTTTACATCTTTTTTATCCATTCTTCTGTTGATGGACATCTAGGCTCTTTCCATAGTGTAGCTTTTGTGGACATTGCTGCTATAAACAAGTGACTATACCAGTTTGCATTCTGACCAACAAGGAATGGGGGAGTATTTATTGCTCCATGTCCTCATCAGCATTTGGTATTGCCAGTGTTTTGGATTTGGTGTTTTGGATAATAGGTGTCTAGTGATATTTCATTGTTGTTTTAATTCCCAGTTCTGTAATGACATACAGTGTTAAGCATCTTTTCTTTTGCTTACTTCCCATCTGTGTATCTTCTGTGGTGAGGTATCTGTTCAGATCTTTTGCCCATTTTTTTAATTAGGTTGTTCATTTTCTTATTGCTGAGTTTTAAGAGTTTCTTTATTATATCAGTTAACAGTCTTTCATAAGATGTGTTTTGTGCAGGTATTTCATTCTCTTCTATGGCTGATCTTCTCATTCTCTTGAAATTGTCTTTAGCAGACCAGAAGTTTTTTGTTGTTGTTGTTTTTTTAAGATTTTATTTATTTATTTGACAGACAGAGATCACAAGCAGGCAGAGAGGCAGGCAGAGAGAGAGGAGAAAGCAGGCTCCCATGGGAGCCTGATGCGGGGCTCGATCCCAGGACCCTGGGATCATGACCTGAGCCTAAGGCAGAGGCTTTAACCCACTAAGCCACCCAGGCACCCCAGAAGTTTTTATTTTTAATGAAGTCTAGCTTATCCATGATTTCTTTCATGGACCATGCCTTTGTCATTATCATACCAAGGTCATTTAGGTTTTCTTCTATGTTATCTTTGAGGAGTTTCATAGTTTTTTGTTTGACATTTATGCCAAGGCTTCATTTTGACTTAACTTTTGTGAAAGGTGTAAGGTACTTTGTGTAGATTCATTTTTATTTTACATGTGAACATTCAGTTGTTCTGGCACCATTTGTTGAAAAGACTGTTTTTGTTCCATTGTATTGCATTTACTGTTTTGTCATAGATCAGTTGACTGTATTTATGTTGGTCTATATCTAGGCTGTCCCTTTTATTCCATTGATCTAATTGTTCTTTTCCTAATATCACACTGTCTTAATTACTGGATCTTTGCAGTAATTACTGAAATCAGATAGTGCTACTCCTCTGACTTTGTTCATCTCCAGTATTGGTAGTGTTGGCTATCCTGGGTCTTTATAATCAGTTTATCAATACCCACAAAATAATTTGCTGTTTTTTTTTTTTTTTTTTTAAGATTTTACTTATTTAACACACACAGAGAGAGAGAGAGTGAGTGCAAGCACAAACAAGGAGAGCAGCAGAGGGAGAGGGAGAAGCAGGCTCTCTCCTGTGCAGGGAGCCTGATGCAGGGCTCAATTCCAGAACCCCGGGGTCATGACCTGTACCAAAGGCAGATGCTTAACTGAGCCACCCAGAGGTCCCTGTTGTTTTTGTTTTGTTTTGTTTTTAAGATTTTTTTTTATCTGTTTTAGAGAGAGAGAGAGTGGAAGGAGGGGCAGAGGGAGAGAATCCCCAAGCAGACTCCCTGCTGAGCAGAGTCTCTCAAGGAGCTCAATCCCACCACCCATGAGATCATGACCTGAGCCAAAACCAAGAATCATACACTCAATTGCCTGAGCCACCCTGGCACCCATTGCTTGGGTTTTGGTTGGGATTATGTTGAATCTATGAATCAAGGTGGAAAGAACTGGCATCTTTACAACATTGACTCCTCTTATCCATGAACATTGAATATATCCCTGTTTATGTAGTACTTCTTTGATATCTTTCATTAGAATTCTGTAATTTTCTTCATATAGATCTTGTACATATTTTGTTAGATCTAATACCTAAGTATTTCATTTGGTGGGGGGGCGTGCTAATATAAATGGTAATATATTTTAAATTTCAAATACCACTTGCTCAGTGCTGGTATATAGGAAAGCAGTTGTCCTATTTATTAAGCTTGTGTCCTTTTTTTTCTTAAGATTTTATTTATTTGACACAGAGAGGGAAAGAGCAAGCACAAGCAGGGGGGAGAGGTGGGCAGGAGAGAAGCAGGCTCCCTGCTGGGCAAGGAGCATGATGTGGGGCATGCTCTCAGGACCCTGGGATCATTACTTGAGCCAAATGTAGCCGATTAACCGACTGAGCCACCCAGGCACCCCTTAACCTTGAATCCTGAAACCTTGCTATCACTGCTTATTAGTTCCAGGAGTTTTGGGTTTTATGTGTGTATGCATGGATTTTTTCAGATTTTCTACATAGACTATCATGTCATCTATGAACAAAGACTTTTATTTCTTCCTTTCTAATCTGTATACCTTTTATTTCCTTTCCTAGTCTTATTACATTAGCTGGGACTTCAGTACAATGTTGAATAGTAGTGCAGGAACCTTGCATTGTTCCTGATCCTGGCAGGAAAGCTTTGATTCTCTTATCTTTAAGTATGTTGTTAGCTATAGATTTTCTTTATCAAATTACGGAAGTTCCCCACAATTCCTCATTTGTTGAGAAGTTTTAGTAGGAATGGGTGTTGGATTTTGTCTTGTTTTTCTGCATTGATTGATATATTCAAGTGATTTTTCTTCTTTAGCCTGTTGATAGGATAGATTATGTTAATTGATTTTTAAATGTTGAACCAGCCTTATATGCCTTATAAACCCTACTTGGTTGTGATGTATAATTCTTCTTTACATTGTTGGATTTCAGTTGCTAATACTTTGTTAAGGAGTTTTGCATCTGTATTAATGAAAAGTATTTGTTTGGAATTTTCTTATAAGGTCTTAGTCTGTTTTTGTTATTGGCATAATGCTGGCCTCATGTAATGAGTTAAGAACTATTCCCTCTGCTTCTAAATCTTTTTATATTCTGGAAAAGATTATAGAGAATAAGTTCTTCCTTAAGTGAACCCATATGGTCTTGGTGCTTTTCTAGAGGGGGAGGTTATTAAATAATGACTCAATTTCTATAATAGATAAAGGCCTATTCGGATTATCTATTGCTTCTTGTGTTAGTTTTGGCAGATTATGTCTTCAAGGGAACTGGTCCGTTTCATCTAGGTTATCAAATTTGTGGGCATAGAATTGTTCATAGTATTTCCTTATTATCTTTCTAATGTCCATGAGATCTGTACTGGTATTTTACCCTCTTTATTTCTGTTATTAGTAATTTGAGTCTTCTCTCTTTTTTTCTTAGTTGGCCTAGATAGAGGCTTATTGATTTTATTTATCTTCCCAAAGAACTTGCTTTTGGTTTTGTTTATTTTCTCTATTCATTTCTTGTTTTCTATTTCATTGATTGTTCTTCTGAATTTTAGTATCTCTCTTCCGCTTGTTTTGGATTGAATTTGCTTTCCTTTTTCTAGTTTCCTAACATGGAAACTTAGATACTTTCTATTAAATCTTTTCTTTCTTTTCTTTTCTTTTTCTTTTTTAAGATTTTATTTATTTGACACAGAAAGAGAGCTCACAAGTAGGCAGAGAGGCATGCAAAGAGAGAGGGAAGCAGGCTCCCTGCTGAGCAGAGAGCAGGATTCAGGCCTCCATGCTTGGACCATAAGATCATGGTCCTGAAGGCCATAAGATCATAAGGTCATGGAGCTGACATACCATAAGATCATAGAGCTGAAGGCAGAGGCTCAACTCACTGAGCCATCCAGGCGCCCCAAATCTTTCTTTCTTTTTTTTTTTAATATATAAATTCAGTGTTGTAAATTTCCCTTTAGCATTGTTTTTAATGCAGTATACAAATTTTGGTAAGTTGTAGTTTCTGAATATTTTAAAATTTCTCTTGAATTTTCTTCTTTGACCCATGTATTATTTAGAATCGTGTTGTTTAATCTCCAAGTTTAAGGGCATCTCCCAGCTAACTGATTTCTGTTTTAATTCCATTGTGATCTGAGAGCAGATATTGAATGATGATTTCTGTTCTTTTAAATTTGTTGAAGTTTGTTTTGTGGCCCAGAATGTGGTCTCTTTTGGTGAATGTTCCATATAAGCTTGAGAAGAGTATAATCTGCTGTTGTTGAATGAAGTAGTCTATAGATGTCAATCATACCCAGTTGATTTATAGTGCAGTTGAAATCAACTGTCCTTACTGATTTTATGGCTTTTGGATATGTCCATTTCCTTTTTTTTTTTTTTTTTTAAGATTTTATTTATTTATTTGATAGAGACAGAGAGAGAACATGAGCAGAGAGAGAGGGAGAAGCCTGAGCAAGGCTTCAGGCTTGCCCCACTGAGCAAGAAGCCTGATGCAGGGCTCAATCTCAGGTCCCTGAGATCATGACCCAAGCCAGAGGCAGATGCTCAACCAGCTGAACCACCCAGGTGTCCCTGGATATGTCCATTTCTGATAGAGAGATGTTAAAGTCACTATAATAGTGGATTCACCTATTTCTCATTGCAGTTTTTTCAGTTTTTGCCTTACATATTTTGACACTGTTGTTAGGTGCATATCTAATAAGGATTGTTATGTCATATTAGAATATTGGCCCCTTTATCATTATATAATGTTTCTCTTCATCCCGGATAATGCTCTTTGCTCTGAAATCTGCTTTGTCTAAAGTTAATATAGCTACTCCTGTTTTCTTCTGATTGGTGTTACTATGTATCTTTGTTCATCCCTTTTCTTTTAGTCTATATATGGGTTTCTTCTGGCCTACATACTGTAGGATCTTGTTTCTGGATCCACTCTGACAATTTTTGTCTTTTAATTAGTGTATTTTTTTTGAGGGGGGGAGGAGCAGAGGGAGAGGGAGAGAGAATTTCAAGCAGGCGTCCCGACCAGTGTGGAGCCTGATGTGTAGGGCTTGACCTCACAATCCTGAGATCATGACCTGAGCTGAAATTAAGAGTTGGACGTTTACCTTACTGAGCCAGCAGGCACCCTATTAATTAGTATATTTAGATGTTGATGTTTAAGGTGGTAATTAAGATAGTTGGATTAATATCTACCTATTTGTTACTGTTTTCTGTCTGTTGTCTTTGCTCTTTGTTTCTGTTTTTTTCTTCCACACATTTTCTACCTTTTTAGTTTTAATCGAACATTTCATTTTATTCTGTTTTCTCTCCTTTCTTAGCATAGCAATTATATTTCTTTTTTTACTTTTCTTTGGGGTGGGGTGTTTGCCCTAGAGTTTGCAATATACATTTACATTTACAACTAACCCAAGTCAAATAACACTAAATCACACTGTAACACAAATCCAAGTTTCAAATAACACTATACTGTTTCACAGGTAGTGCACATACCTTATAATAAAATATTCCTAATTCCTCACTCCCATCCCTTTATATCATTGTTGTAATTCATTTCAGTAATACATAAAATGTGCATAATAGAATACATTATTGCTATTACTACTTTGATCAAACTGGTGTCTGTTAGAACATTTAAGAATAAGAAAAATAGGGGTGCCTGGGTGGCTCAGTCAGTTAGGTACCTGAATCTTGATCTTAGCTCAGGTCTTGATCTCAGGGTTTTGAGTTCAGTATTCTTCCTTTCGTTACATAGATCTGAGTTTCTGATCTGTATTGTTTTCATTGTCTCTGAAGAATTTCTGTGGTTTTTTTTTTAAGATTTTATTTATTAGAGAGAGAGAGAGAGCACAAGCAGGGGGAGCAGCAGGCATAGGGAAAGGAAAAAGCAGGCTCCCTGCTGAGCAGGGAGCCTGACGCAAGGCTAGATCCCAGTACCCCAGGATCATGACCTGAACTGAAGGCAGACACTTAACTGACTGAGCCACCCAGGTATCTGATTTTATCTTTACTTTTAATTTTCTAAAGTTTGAATATGATATGCCTAGGTATTTTTTTGGTATTTATCCTGCTTGGTGTTCTCTGAGCTTCTTGGATCTATAGTTTGGTATCTGATATTAATTTGTGGAAATTTATTACTGCTTTAAATATTCTGTTTCTCTCTTTTCCTTCTAGTATTTCCTATACATTTAAACCTTTTTTTTGTTGTCCTACAGTTCTCAGATATTCTCTTCTTTTTGTTTGCTTCAGTCTTTATTCTCTTTGCTTTTCAGCTTTGGAAGTTTCTACTATATATCTTCAAACTCAGAGATCTTTCTTTAGCCATTCTCAGTCTATGAGCCCATCAAAGCCATCTTCATTTCCATTACAGTATTTTTGATCTCTAGCATTTAATTTTTATTCTTTAGTAGAATTTCCATCTTTCTGCTTACATTATCCATCTGCCTTTCATGTTGTCTACATTTTCCATTAAAATCCTTAGCTTTTTAAAAAAAAGATTTGTTTATTTGAGAGGGAGAGAATGAGAGAGAGAGAGAGCATGCAGGGAAGGACAGAGGGAGAAGCAGACTCCCTGCTGAGCAGGGAGCCTGATGTGGGACTCCATCCCAGGACTGCAGGATCATGACCTGAGCTGAAGGCAGTCCCCCAAGTGACTGAGCCACTCAGGTGCCCGGAGCCCTTAGTATATTAATCATAGTTTTTTTTTTTTAAAGCTCCTGGTCTGGTAATTCCAGCATTCCTGCAATATCTGATTCTGATACTCATTCTGCCCTCCTCCACTTTTAAAGATTTTATTTATTTATTTGAGAGAGAGAGAGAGAGAAAGCAGGAGCAGATGGAGGAACAGAGGAAGGAGGGAGAAGTAGGCTCCCTGCTGAGTAGGAATTCCCAACACAAGGCTCAATTCCAGGACCCTGGGATCCTAACCATAGCTGAAGGCAAATGTTTAACCAACTGAGCCACCCAGAAGCACTCTGGTTCTGCTTTTTCAAACTGTTTTTTGCCTGTTAGTTTGCCTTGTGATTTTTTGTTGTTGAAAATCAGATACGATGTACTGGGTAAAAAGAACTATGGTAAAACTTGAATAACGTAGTGGTAAGATTTAGGAGAGGGGAAAGCATTCTGTAGTCCTTTGATTAGGTTTGAGTCTTGGTGAGCTTCTTCCCGTAGACTGTGGAATTTGAATACCAGTGCTTCTCACCCCTTTTTTTTTTTAAACCTCTTAGGAGGGAAAGAATGGTTGGTCTGGAGTTGTTATGTATTTCCATGTATCAGGTAGATTAGGCTCTGATGAAACTTCAGCAAGTTAGGCTCTGGTCACATAATTTATCCTGAATGCTTTGATACATTTAAAAATGGTTCCTCTTCCCCTCCCTCTACTAGAAGCAGTGGGAATTTTTCTCTGACACTTAGTGTGATACATTTAAAAATGGTTCCTCTTCCCCTCCCTCTACTAGAAGCAGTGGGAATTTTTCTCTGACACTTAGTGTGATATCCTTGGAGGTAAGACTCATGAAAAGTATGGGACCCTTCTGTTACTGGGCCCCTCTGGAGTTTTTAACTCTCAGAGCTGTCCACACTTAGTCTCCAGCAGACAATTCCTCAATTACAGTTGAGGTTTTCTTATTCTGGCACTGGTTCCTGTGGAGTTTTCTGCTCATGAGTTTCTGCTTTGGTAAGTTGTGATTCTCTGTTATCTGTATCTGTCTCCAATTTGGAGGGGGCGGTCGTTTGCCATGTGATACCACTTCTCTCAAATCTGAGAAGAGTTGATTTTTCATTTTGTTCAGCTTTTTCTTGTTGTTAGGTGGGGGGGTAACTTCTAAACTCCTTATATGGCTGTACTGGAAACTGGTATTTGTTTTGTTTTGTTTTAAGATTTTATTTATTTATTTGACAGAGAGAGAGATCACAAGTAGGCAGAGAGGCAGGCAGAGAGAGAGGAGGAAGCAGGCTCCCTGCTGAGCAGAGAGCCCGATGCGGGGCTCGATCCCAGAACCCTGAGATCATGATCTGAGCCGAAGGCAGAGGCTTATAACCCACTGAGCCACCCAGGTGCCCCTGGAAACTGGTTTTTAATAGAAGTTGGGGTAAGGGTATCATCTCTTTTTACTTTTTTTTTTAAAATATTTTATTTATTTATTTGACAGACAGAGATCACAAGTAGGCAGAGAGGCAGGCAGAGAGAGAGAGAGGGAAGCAGGCTCCCTCCTGAGCAGAGAGCCCGATGCAGGGCTTTAATCCCAGGACCCCATGATCATGACCCAAGCCGAGGGCAGAGGCTTTAACACCCTGAGCCACTCAGGCGCCCCTCATCTCTTTTTACTTCTAACTCTACCCCAAAATTGTCAATTTAGAGAGCTTCCTGATAAGACATTGGGTTTTGTTTTCGTCTTTGGAAATTTGGTATATATACATTTACTCCATAACAAAATGGGAATCCTCAACTACAGGGAGAAAGCTCACCGTTTGGATTTCTGCAGAATCTCTGTTTGGAACATTTTATTTTCCTCATGACCATCCAGAGAGTTGAAGGCTTTGTTTTTTTTTCTTAGACCTTGTCCCTGGAGTTCCTGGCCCTTAGCATAACTCTTCTCTCTGGCATCTGCTGCTGCACATCTACAAGGATCACATTATCTGAATCCCAAATTGTAACAACAGATCTCACATAAGAATTTTTTTTTTTAATTTTTAAATAGCCTTTTTTAGAGCAATTATAGGATTTTAGGTTTATAGCGAAATTGAGCAGAAATACAGTGAATTCCCATAAATCCTCTTTCACACATACTATGCAGCCTCGTCCCATTAATATTCCATATGGTGTAGTACATTTGTTACAGCCAATGAACCTACACTGACACAATATTATCACCCAAAATTCATAGGGTTTGTAAAAAATATTTTATTTATTTATTTTGGGGGAGGGAGAGAGAGTGAACACAAGCAGGGGAGAGGGAGAAGCAGGCTCCCCAAGGAGCAAAGCACCCCATGTGGGGCTCTATCTCAGGACACTGGGATCATGACCCGAGCCAAAGGCAGATGCTTAACCAACTGAGCCACCTAGGCGCCCCCCCAAATTTGTAGTTTATATTAGGGTTCACTCTTGATGTTTTACATTCTGTGGGTTTTGACAAATATATCATGATATCACATGGACTTTTTTTTTTTTTTTTTTAAGATTTTATCCATTTATTTCACAGACAGAGATCACAAGTAGGCAGAGAGGCAGGCAGAGGGGGGATGGGGAAGCAGGCTCCCTGCCGAGCAGAGAGCCCGATTTGGGGCTTGATCCCAGGACCCTGGGATCATGACCTGAGCTAAAGGCAGAGGCTTTAACCCACTGAGCCACCCAGGTGCCCCTCACATGGCCTTTTTATTTTGAAAGATATATTATGAATTCCTGAATACTGGAATATAGAAAATATTGGTTCATGGAGACCACAGAACAGAATATTCTTGGAAAATCCAAAGTGCAGTTATTGTATATAGATGCCTCAGATCAGTCCCAGTGCCTGTCTGCTTTGGCTAGTGCTTTTGAGAGGCCTTGATATACACTCCATAGCAGGTGAGGAGCCAGGATGTAGTCTTATTTGCTCAGGTGGCTTGGCAAAGGCTGCAGGAACTGTCATGGGGGCTAGTGGGGACCTGGAGACTGTAGAGTCAGATCTGGCTCCTCCTAAAGTATCGTCAGCTGCAGTTTGAACACACATCAGTTTGGATTCAACTTCCTTTTCCTTCACCAGTGTCTTTAAATATGTGGCATGTATTTAATAAAGCTCGGAAACTGGTTTAATCTTAAAGATTATTGGTACAGGGGCACCTGGGTGGCTCAGTTGTTAAGCGTCTGCCTTTGGCTCAGGCCCTTATCCCAGGGTCCTGGATCAAGCCCTGCATCGGGCTCCCTGCTCAGTGGGAAGCCTGCTTCTCCCTCTCCCACTCTCCCTGCTTGTGTTCCCTCACTGGCTGTGTCTCTCTCTGTTAAATAAATAAATAAAATCTTTAAAAAAAAGATTATTGGTACATACTTACTTTTCTGTTATCCAGTAAAAGGATGGAAAGCTAAGGGTCAGATCTGTACAAATGCACAAATCTTTAGTGAGTTTTTGTCTTATTTGCCTTATATTTTTTTCTGATTACAGTATAATTCTTTTTTTTTTAAGATTTTATTTATTTATTAGTTAGAGAGAGAGAGAGAGATCGAGCACAGGCAGACAGAGAGGCAGGCAGAGGCAGAGGGAGAAGCAGGCTCCCTGCTGAGCAAGGAGCCCGATGTGGGACTCGATCCCAGGACGCTGGGATCATGACCTGAGCCGAAGGCAGCCGCTTAACCAACTGAGCCACCCAGGCGTCCCTACAGTATAATTCTTTTTGAAAATAGAATGTCTTTTTTTCTGATCCTAAAGGCAACACATATTCATTGTCAAACATATCCTTTAAGTTTATTTATCAATATATGTGACTAGTACTCACTTTGGGACTATTGGATAAAACTGAAACCATTAAATGCTCAGGAAACATAAAGAGTGATTTTGATATTTGATACATAGACCTGCACTGACCTTTCTCATTGACTATGGGCCAGAACTTTGTTGTTGTTGTTGTTGTTGAGAGGAAGAGAGAGCACATGCACACATGTGTGCCTGTGCAGGGTGGGGGAATTGGGGGCAGAGGAAGAGAGAATCTTGGAGCAGACTCCATGCCCAATGTAGAGCCTGATGCAGGGCTTGATCTTATAACCCTGAGATCATGACCTAAGCCAAAATAAAGAGTGGATGCTTAACACACTGAGACACCCAGGTGCTCCTGGGCCAGAATTCTTAATGCCTTTCAGATATTTCCATTTGCATGCCCATCTTATTCCTCAAACCTGCATGGTCTCCTATTTCTTTTGTGACATAAATCACATACAGTTAAAGCTGTGGTCACCTCTGCTACTTCCTTTTTTTCATAGCCTCCAGTATCCACTCAGCCAGCCAACTTGCCATCTGAGTCTTTGTCTTTTATATTTATGCTTTCATCATTAAGTGACCACTTTCTCCTCCCTTCCTCCCCTGCAACCATTTTTAAAAGCTTATATTTACTTATCTCTTTATATGGCAGAACTGTGACAAATGGTTCTCAACTGGAGTTTATTTGGCAGTGCCTGGAGACATTTTTGATTGTCACAACCTGGGAAGAGGGGTTAGTTAGAGACGAGAGATGCTGCCAAATATTCCTGTAATATGCAGAGCAGCTCCCCTACTGAAAGGAATTATTTGGCCTGAAAGGTCATTAGTGTAGAAGTTGAGAAAAACCTGAATCATGTTAATTGTTTCACATCTTTCATTCCCACAATAGCTGTTTACACGGGTTTTATTATCCCCACTTAGAGATAAGACTGAGGCTCACATGGTTTAAGTAATTTAGTCAGAGTTCCGTAGCAAGTAAGTGATGGAACCAAGTTCAAATGTAGGTCTGTCTCACTCAGTCTGAGCTTGTCGTTAATGATAGGCAGCCTGCTCATAAATCAGGGCCTTAACTTTTACCTGAACCATGATAATGGACTCCTACCTGATCTCTTGTCTCTCCATTTAAGTCTGTCTTAAGCACAGCCTAAGGCTCTAATTATACTGCCTCTCTGCTCGCAGTCTTCCATTGCATATAGAGCGTAGCTTTGGTTCTCCAGCCTGGTATTCAAGGCCAGGGCGTGTAGTCAGTCCCTGAACTATATCTTCCTAACTAATTTTCAACAATTTCCTTCTTTTTAGTTTCTAAGACATGCTTTATTTTCTTATATTAGTTTCCTTATATTTTTATGGTCTATAACATTGCTTTTATAATTTAAAAGGTTATTTTTAGTGGTAGAAGAGGGTAATTGAGAGCCCCTCTGCCAATGTAGGGATTGCAAAATGAAGTGATCCTATTTTTACTTAACATACTGTATACATGTATCGTGTGCATGAATAAAAAACAGCGGGTAATTGCTTTACACACTGAAAGGGCTAAGTGTGAAATTTGGTTCTATTGGTAACGAGCTGTGAGACCTTGAGGAAGTAACCTAACTTCGTTAAGTCTGTTGCTTCACCTGTAAAATCATAATGGTATCTAGCTCACAGGTTTGTGGAATACAGTGACAGCTTGCATGTAAAGTGCTAAACACAGGGCCTGGCACAATGTTGCCTGGGCAGTGAATGTTAGTCCATTATAGACCACATTATAGTTACCACATTATTTCACTATTTTTTAATTCACACCTCTGTATCTCTAAAAATATGTGCTCTGGAGTCACAATTCTTGCATTTAAATCCTGGCTCTACCACTTAATAGTTGTGTAAACTTAAACTACCTGGGCATCATGTGCTTCACTTTCCACATCTATAATAAAATAAAACTTGTTCCATAGGGCTCATTTCAGTATTAAATGAGATAGTATAGATAAACCACCTAGACTAGGTCTGGCCCGTGGTCAGTGCTCAATTATGTTAGCTTATTATTCCCACTCTTCTAGCACTTAATACCTCTTACCAGTGTTACACTCATTTGTATACTTGGAGCTCCCTTATCTGAAGGTTAGCTCCTTGAAGAGTAGGATTATAAAATATTCATTCTTGTGGCCAGAACATTGTTTTATTTATTTATTTTTTTAAAGTTACTTTTTTTTTTTAAGATTTTTTAAAATTTATTTATTAGTTAGAGAGAGAGAGAGATCGAGCACAGGCAGACAGAGAGGCAGGCAGAGGCAGAGGGAGAAGCAGGCTCCCTGCCGAGCAAGGAGCCCGATGTGGGACTCGATCCCAGGACGCTGGGATCATGATCTGAGTCGAAGGCAGCCGCTTAACCAACTGAGCCACCCAGGCGTCCCCAGAACATTGTTTTAAACTTAGTTACAGGGCGCCTGGGTGGCTCAGTGGGTTAAGCTGCTGCCTTCGGCTCAGGTCATGATCTCAGGGTCCTGGGATCGAGTCCCGCGTCAGACTCTCTGCTCAGCCGGGAGCCTGCTTCCCTCTCTCTCTCTCTGTCTGCCTCTCTGCCTACTTGTGATCTCTCTCTGTCAAATAAATAAAATCTTTTAAAAAAATAAACTTAGTTACAATGTCAGTTATATTTTACCTGATTAAGGGCTTTCATAGCCATCACCTCATTTGACCTCACAAAAACCCAGTGACTTAGGTAGACAGAATGCTAGCTAAGTATGTACACAAGTAGAAAAGGCAGGTTTGGGTACCTTTCATGCTCTAAGCGTCGAGTTCTTCCTTTATGTTCTTCTGTGTAACGTTCATAACTATCCTAAAAGTTAGTGTTTATTAATACATTATAAATATAAGGGAGCTGAGGCTTGGAAAGTTTTGGTAACATGACCAAAATCAACCAGCTAATAAGCTTCAGAGACTGGACATGTTTCCACAAAGCCTTGTTTGCTCATTACTGAATTTTCATGGCCAGGTGTCACATGCAGTGGTATCTAAGCCACAGTTTCATTCTGATCCTGTCTCTGTTTTTGGAAGTCTGGCTACCTTGCTTCCTGAAAGCTGTTGATGTCAAATTCTGAAGTAATGTCAGGAGAAAGAAAACCTTCAGACAAGGACCACTGGAAAAATTGATCTTAGGTTTCTCAGTTATCTGTGTGTTTTAGAGACTGTTAAGAAAGAGTAGGTGAATGTATTCAGTTTGATGTCAGTGATTTCAAGGGCTCCTTGAACATTTTTATACCACTCACTTGGTTTGCTCTAGAGCCAAGTGAGAGTGTTCTGAAACTTACATTATAACCTGTAGTATATTGGAAGAGCCCTAGCTTATTTGAAGTCAGGAGACCTAGAGTTGGAATCCTTTTTTGTGTGTGTGAGATTTTGTTTAGTCTTTGAATCCAAACATCTGAGTTGAGAAAGTTAACTTCTCTTGAGCCTTTGTATATGTATAATTGGGAGAAAAATACCCATATGGGAGAGTTTTGCACATGAAATGCAGTGAAGTATGTAAGACACCATGCCTACTACATTGTAGGTATATAATAAGATAAATAAGCTGTAATACTGACAAATGTATGTTATTAATTACACTAATACGTTTAACTGTTTAGCTTGGTATATAAGAGCTTTCCTGGTCTGACCTTCCTCAGCATCCTGTAATTTCTTCTCCTGCCACTTCACTATTGTGTGTCTTAAACTCCAGCTACACAAAATTACTCATGTTTTTGGAACAGCCAATGCTTGTATGCTGCTGTGTCTTTGTACATGCTACTGCTTTTGCCTAGAATGCACTTACCACTCCCTCCCCCTTCTCTGCCTAGTAGAAGCCTACTCCTTCAAAACTCAGCGCAGTGCCACTTCTGATTGTAAAGTTTCTACTGGATGTCTCCTCACTCCTACAGATTTATCACTCCTGCTTGTGAGTTCCCATCAGCATCTTGTTTGTGCTTTTCTTGTGGCACTGTAGATAATTTCCTGGTCTGTTTTCCCCACAGTGTCTGGAGGACAGTGACCTTATCTTAGTATTTCTCTAATTCGGAGGTGGCAGAGTTCATTATTATATCCCTCTTGGGACTTCCCTTTCAGTTTGAGTTCTAGATGTGAAAAATGTGATGGTGGTTTTCTTTGTTTTAAAAGTCAGGTATAGGCGGTGCACACAGAGGTTAATCTCATTGCTCAGATTTGGACATCACCATGTGTGCAGTTTCTTTAATCCTCCTCTAGCTATCAAAATGGATTTAGCAGTTGGCATCCTCTTTTTTCTGTCTGGGGCAATTGGAGCTTTGTAGAATTTGGCCTGGGGGATCAGTGACCTTGCTTCCCCGATTCAGGATGATCCTGGGGCATAGGACTGGATGTCATTGAGGACCTAGCATGGCCTCAATGTGGGCAGTGACAGTACTGGGGGCCCTGCTTATGTTCATTCAGGAGACCAGGAATTACATTCAGCCTCTGATTTAATTTTCTTTGACACATTGAGTCTATGTTTTAGCCTACAGGACACTACAGCTGTGTCCTAATTCTCCCCACCCTACCCCTTCCCTACCTTGTGATCTTCATATCACTACCTTTTAAGGCATTGCTATTCTTGGCTGATAGTCTTGCATTGGAAGTTATCATAGCACAGTGGAAAAGACAGCTCTGAATCAACCAGTAAACAGCAAAAATCACCACTAGAAAGGAGAGCATATCTGAGAGCAGTGGCATGTGTTAGGATAAGTGGTAGGTGATCTGTTCTTGGGACTCACTGGTGTTTCTCTACCAAGTGGTGGGAGAGAGATCTCAATGAATAGGAACAGAGTCACATAATTTGTGTAATGGCCGGTCTGAAGAACAGTAATTATAATGATAACAACAACTATTTTCTGAGGGCCTTCTCCACGTCTAGCTCAATACTAGGTACTGGAGGCACTGAAATAGGTTAGATAAGGTACTGATTTTGGAGAAATTTGCAATCCAGTCAGGAAGACAGATTCATAAAACTAGTTGTCATAGTGCAGTAAAATTAGCTTAGTGATGCTGAGATGTATAGGGTGCCGTGAGCACTGAGGCTTACGAAGCAGAAAAGCCTAGGCCATTTTTTAGAAAGAGTCCGTGTTTGACTTTTCTGTGGATAGTTTGGCCTTTGCCCACCTTCATAATCCATTGTTTTAATATTTTTCCACCCTTCCCAGGCCAAGTTAAGTCTCTTTGTTGTTAAACATATCTCTTGCACTTATCACAGTTATCACACTTATCACAGTTAGCATTCAATATTTCTTTACATAATTGCTTAATGATGTCCCTTCTACTACCCTGTAAGAGCAGAGACTATGCCAGTTTTGTTTGCTCTGAATCCCTATCACGAGGATTAAAGGCACCCAATAAATACTTGAATGAATAACTGAATCCTCACACTCATTAAGTCCTTGGATTGTCTCAACAGTGTATAGTGTGTCTGAGGTTTACGAAAGAACAAGCTTACAATCTTGAGGGAGAAGCATCCCGTACCAAGTTAATTGTCCTCACGTTGTTAGGTGGCCAAACCTGGGTCCTTTATAAGGAAATCCCTCAGGTTCTGAGCCACAGTGCAAAGTAGACAACTCTGACACGAGACTTACTTTCTTTAAAATTTGCCACTTAGTTTTTGACTAAGGATGCAGTATTCCCTAAAAACAAAACAAAAACCATAAGAAATAAGAAACAAGTGCTAAAAATGGCTGACATAGTATTTTGATTTCCAATATCTCACCCAACAGCTCCTCACTCAAATTCAGTATTTGATTGTTTTTCTTTGAAATTGCCAACTTTTGCAAAGGCATTGAAGTAAGCTAGGTATTTCTTCAGGTTTAGTCAGCATGTGTTCAGTATACCAGATGTGAGGCTGAAATTTTTTACATTCTTTCTACTTGGATTTTGAGGGTCAGGGTTTGGAATTGACCTGGGCAGGATCTGTACCTGACATGAGGAAATGGTGCTGAGACTCTTGTCAAGAGTGTATCTGTTGGGGTACCTGGGTGGCTCAGTCGGTTAAGTGTCTGCCTTTGGCTTAGGTCATGATCCTGGGGTCCTGGGATTGAGCTCCACATCGGGCTCCTGGCTCAGTGGGGAGTCTGCTTCTCCCTCTCTCTCTGCCCCATCCCCCTGCTCATGCATTCTCTCTGTCTCAGATGAATAAACAAAATCATTTAAAAAAAAGAAGGAAAAAGGAATGTATCTTTCATCAGCTCACCGTTCTGTCCCTCACATCTAGAAAAGTACCAATTGCATAATAGTAGGTACTCAACTCAGTAAGTATTTGAATGAATGCATTTGTAGCCTACATGGCACACAAGCTGTAATACCTTGACCTTTGTCCAGTTTTTTCAGGCAGATTTCACTTTCTTCTCTTCTCACCAGAACGCTTCCCACCCTTTTTCATAGTAATTGCCCCTATGCTTCTTTAACAGTCAGTAGAAAAGATATTGGAATTTCTTCTATTTACTTTTTAGGGTGGCTGAATCCTTGGTTAGATGGAAAGATTGCTTATGAAATAGAGACTGAAGCAGTTCAAAACGTAGCTTAGCTGGAAAAGGGTGTTCTTCTGTCTTCTGTTCAACATGTCTGGAAATTTTGAGGCTCAGAAAAATCCCAGAGCATCATATCTGAAATATAGCCTTATATGGATATCTCCTACAACTTTCTCATTATGCAGATGAAAAAACTGAGGCCCTGGAGAGGCATACTGTGCCTAAGGTTATCTAGAACCTAGTCCGGATCACATTGCCTTGTTTTTAAGATTAAATAACTGTGGAAGGAAGAGTTCACAAAGAAGCAAAACTTTTAAAATGGGCTTGTGTTGAAGTAATAATTCCAGATCATTCATGACACTTCTGTTATAAGCTTATTAAAAGTAGCACTTTGCAAATTTGGGGGATTTCAACAGCCCTCACCAATCTTCAGAATTCCAAACCTTGTCCTAGTCCAAAAAGAAAGCAGTAGCTCCTGGAATTGAACAGATTTCAGTTTTTCATCTTTACAGGAACAAGTGCCAGTAGAGTTGCAGTGATCTCTGGGGAGAGATTCTTGGCCCCATTTTTCCTTACAATGTATGCATCTGACAGCTGGCCCATCATCTTATTTTTAGACATAATCTATGGGATTACAGGGTGGCTTCATTTTTTTTTTTAAAGCTGTGCTGTAGAAATGCAAGCTGTGTGGAAAATGGTTGTTCTTTGGAGCAATTTGGAGACTATTTAGTACATAGATTAAATTTTTTTTTTAAGTTTGATCAACTAATGTAGATCATCCAGGTATTTCATGTTAAAGTCAACTTCCAGTTGTGACTATATTCTAATTAATTCAGGAGAAATAAATGCTAAAATGTAGAAATATTAAAGAAGTGGAAAAAAGCTTTTGCCCAGTTATTTATTTGGCTCCACACCATGTGCCAATGCAGGGCTTGAACTCATGACCCTGAGATCAAGACCTAAGCTGGGGGGGGGGGAAGACCTAAGCTGAGATCAAGGGTTGGACGCCTAACCGAGCCACTCAGGTGCCCCAAGTTTTTGCTACTTAAGGTAATATAACTAATTTTCATTTTCCTCTCTCTGGGTCATAGGAGGAACAATAGACACATTCTTTTTTTTTTTTAAGATTTTATTTATTTATTTGTCAGAGAGAGAACACAAGCAGGCGGAACATCAGGCAGGCTCCCTGATGAGCAAGGAGGAGCCTGATGTGGAACTCGATCCCAAGACCCTGGGATCATGGTCTAAGCCAAAGGTGTCACTAGGCATATTCTTTATAGGACTTTAAAAACAATTCATAACAAGCATTCATTATTTATTTAGGTGCTATATTATTTCTTCATTATTTATGAATATTTATAAATATTTATTTGTTATTCATTATTATTTATTCATTATTTATGTAGGTGCTATATTATAAGATAGAATTCACAGATAGCTCTGTGCTCATATTCATGTTGATTGAGAACTGTCATTTTGCAGGTTCTGTTACTTTATCTCTTGATTACATGTGTGAAAAAATTTAGAAAACATAGTTTACTACTTTAGCATTTCAAAAATTTATCTGGAAAAACCTCTTGCTTTTAGTTCATAAAGTGTTTACAATTTAACAAATGATTAATGAGATAAAGTTGCCCTAAAATTTGGAGGGAAAAAATCAGTATCAGTGGAAGTTAATCTTTCTTGTGTGCGAGTGACTACTTTATCTAGAAAAACCATGCTGATGATTTAGAACTTGGCAGGCATGACTTCGTTGTCCTTTACACTGGAATATCTATAAGAAGCTATAAATACAGTCATGTTTATTTAACACTGTACACGGAATGATGTGTTAAGACAACAGGTAGAAACCATTCTATTCTCCCAGGAAATGAAGGAAGTTAGAAACAGCAGTACATCTCAAGGAAGTGAGAGGCCTAATAAGCCTTGATAGCTTTGAGAAGTGTCCTTGAGAAAGGAAAAAATACTCAAAACATGGAGTCAGGTCCTAGTTCCGCCTATTTGTGCATTTGACTCCCCTTCTGAGTGTTGATTTTTTCATTGTGATAAAATGGGGTAATGATATCTTCTTACAGAGTGATTTTGAAATCATGTCTATGTGGATTTTTTAATGATCAAGATGAAGGATTGTGTTTTGAAACTTCACCAGTGATGTAATTCCAACAATAATTACATTTAAATAACCAGCAGTCACACTTTGTTACAGGAGAATACCTTCCAATGGGGCTAGTTTCTACTTGACCTATTTTAATGTAGTCAAAATTGAGCTTATTCGGCCCAGTAGGAAACAATTCTTGTTTCCTTAGTCATTATCATTCTGCAGGTTCCTGTCCTTGATTGGTGGGCGCTGCACAACAGTTCAAAATACAGAATTAGTTTCCCTTTTTAAGTGTATGCATTTGTGGTAGGAAGAATGTGGATTAAGGATGGATCCAGAAAGACCATCGGAGGTGGGTAAAGGGAAGCACTGCATGAAACAAAGGCTCTTTGGCCTAGCTTTAGCTTGACTTGTCACTTGCACTTGAGGTGGCCAACACACAGAGGATGTGCTAACCTGTAAAGATTAAAAGCAAAGGCCAAGCAGGATTACCCCCAATACCATCTTTCCCCCATCTACATTTAATTTATTAGGACTGCTGTACTTTCTGTTGCTTTTTATTTTTATTTATTTTTATTTTTTAATTAATGTATAATGTGTTATTTGTCTCAGGGGTACAGGTCTGTGAATCATCAGTCTTACACAATTTACAGCACTCACCAGAACAAAACCAAAACCCTTTTTGGGCTGCCTTACTGGCTCAGTCAGTACTGCATGTGACTCTTGATTTTGGGATTGTGAGCTCAAGACCCACAATGGGGGTAGAGCTTACTTTATTTATTTATTTATTTATTTATTTTTAAGATTTTTTTTTTTTCTTTTTTCTGTCAGATAGAGAGAGAGCGCGGGAGCGAGCACAGGCAGACAGAGGCAGAGGGAGAAGCAGGCTTACTGCTGAGCAAGGAGCCTGATGTGGGACTCGATCCCAGGACGCTGGGATCATGACCTGAGCCAAAGGCTCAACCAACTGAGCCACCCAGGCGTCCCTAGAGCTTACTTAAAAAAAAAAAAAAAAAAGAGGGTGCCTGGGTGTGTTAGTCATTTAGAGTCTGCCTTCAGCTTGGGGTTATGATTCCAGGGTCCCAGGATTGAGCCCCGCGTTGGGCTCCCTATTCAGCAAGGAGTCTGCTTTTCCCTCTCCCTCTGCCCACTGCTCTCCCACTCATGGTCACTCTCTCCCTCTGTCAAATAAATAAAAAATCTTTTAAAAAAAGGAAAAAAAAGAACCTTTCCCTGTTTGTGAAGATGTCACTCTTTACATCCATTCGTTACGGAACTGCTCGCTTTGACGTTCAACTGAAAACCTTTCAGCCTGTGGTTTCCAAAGGCTGCAGTAGCCCATTGCTGCTTGTTTTCTACCTTTTAAGCTTTTTGCCATTCCACATCTAAGAGTGAGTGGAGGAAGGGAAAGAGGTACATCATCTCCACCTTTTGTTTTTGTTTTTTAAAATAAAGGTAGAGGGGTGCCTAGGTGGCTCAGTGGTTAAGCATCTGCCTTCAGCTTGGCTCATGGTCCCAGGGTCCTGGGATCGAGCCCTGCGTGGGGATACTGCTCGGCGGGAAGGCTGCTTCCCCATTTCCCACTCCCCCTGCTTGTGTTCCCTCTCTCACTATGTCTCTCACTGTCAAATAAATAAATAAAATCTTTAAAAAATTAAGTAAAATAAGGGTAGAGACTATTTAATATGTCTGTCTATTCTGTAATCTGAGATAGGTCGTTGGTGTCTGATCCCAGCTTTACCACATTTTTTTTCCTTTTTTAAATTTTATTTATTTATTTGAGAGAGAGTGAGAGAGAGAGTACATGAGCAGGGTGAGGGGCAGAGGGAGAAGCAGACCCTGCGGAGCAGGAAGCCTGATGCAGGGCTTGATCCCAGGACTCCAGGATCACGACCTGAGCTAAAAGCAGATGCTTAACCAACTGAGCCATTCAGGTACCCCCCCAGCTCTACCACATTCTAGTTGTGTGATGTATGCCAGAACATGTCATCTCTGAGCTCAGTTTTGTCATTTGCACAAATGGGAAATACTGTGTTTGTTTTACAGGTATTAAGTGTTGAATAAAGCAATATATGGTGAAACACCTAGTACAGCGCTTATTAGCACAGAGAAGTACACAATAAATGTTGTATTCTTTTCTTCTAAAAGCGTTTTATAGATGGAGCAATACTGATTCTTGAACTTGGTCAACAAATGTATCACTGTATTAATCATTCCTATAAGGATAGCTTCTCAATCTTTTCCTTACATTCCATTTTATTATTGAGAAAAGCCTTTTAAGTTCCAGGCAGCTGGCTTAAAAGGGACTTTGGGAACATATATAATTGATAAATCAGGATTTGTTCTGTTGGAGCAAAACAATCTGTGGAGATAGACCTCTGGATTTAATTTGTGTATCACGTTTCTGTTTATTATTAGAGCATAGGGTGGTTATTGTGAATTCTAAACAAGACTGTATCCTACTTTTATTAGGATTCTCCAGAGAAACAGAACCAACATGGGTGTGTGTGTGTGTGTGTGTGTGTGTGTGTGTGTGTGTGTAGGTAGGTAGGTAGGTAGGTAGGTAGGTAGGTGGATAGAGATTTGTTAGAAGGAAATGGCTCACATGATTTTGAAGTGGACCAGTAGGTTGGAGACCGGAAAGCCCATGCTGCAGGTCCACTCTAAAGGCTGGCAGGCTGGCAACCCAAGACAGCTGATTTCCCAGGTCAAGTTCAAAGGCAATCTCCTGAAGAATTCTTTCTTGCTCAAGGGAGGCCAGTCTTTTTGTCTCTTTAGGCCTTGACTGCTTGGACTAGGCCAACCCACAGTGTGAAGGGCCGTCTACTTAAAGTCCACCAATTTAAATGTTAATCTCACCCAAAAATACCTGCATGGAAACATCCAGAATAACAGTTGACCAAGTATCTGGATACCCAGTTGATACATGAAATTAACTTTGCACTAGATTTAACAAAGAATACAAGATTAGAGGGGCGCCTGGGTGGCTCAGTGGGTTAAAGCCTCTGCCTTCGGCTCAGGTCATGATCCCAGGGTCCTGGGATTGAGCCCCACGTTGGGCTCTCTGTTCGGTGGGGAGCCTGCTTCCCTTCCCCTCTCCCTGCTTGCCTCTCTGCCTACTTGTGATCTCTCTCTCTCTCTGTCAAATAAATAAATAAAATATTTTTTAAAAAAAGAACACAAGATTAGAGATTCTTGTCAATATTGGTCATCATTTTTGTGCCTATTAATAATAATATGACTGCAGCTCTTTCCAAAGTATTTTCACATACATTACCTCAAGTGAACTTCATAGCAGCTCTTGTGAGGTTATCAGAGTAGAGATAAAACTCCATTTGTTTGAAGAGGGTATTAAGACTGAAATGGATTAGGAGAACTTGATCCAGTTTTCACAGCTAGTGAATGGCAGAGCTGCAGTTTGTCCAGGTCCTATAACTTTAAGCCCAGGTATTCCTCCCTTGGCCATTTTCTCTGCAGCAGCTGAAGAATTCTGGAAATGGTTTTGAGAGCATTGTGGCTTTTCTTCTTACAACTAGTATCATACTCCTCCTTGGAACCATTTTGTGATAGAAAGTTAAAAAAATATATGTTGGCAGAACCTAAAGATTTCTTTTCAGATGACTCTAATGATGCCCCGAGGCAGAAAGAAAGGGTAGGGAAGGGAGGGAAACAAAGTGAGGGGAGAGAGGGAGGGAGGACATTAGCAAAAAGTAATGTCAAAAAGTAATTAGAGCAGGACAAATGGATTGTGCTGCCATGTTCAAGGCTGTTATTTCTGTAGGCAGTGAGGAGGAAGGGCACTAATGCAATGTGACGGATCTGGAGCAAAACCCAGGGCACTGCGCAAACTGTAGAGACTCAACCAATGGCAAGGCTCAAATAGCAAGATTTGACTAAACAATATTTAATATCTCAAAGAGTTGTTCCATGTTGTTTGGAGAAACTATTGTGTCAGGGGACCTACTTTTCTTGATTTCAGCTTTTGGAAATTAGCCTCATACTTCTATGTAGGTAGACTCCCATCCCAGTATTCTGTCTTTGTATATCCCCAGGTTAGGCAAGGACATGATGCCAACAGGGATTTTGGAAGAAAAGGTGCCTAATATGAACCTGATTAGGGTATTACTTATTTAGAGAGAATGAAATAAAGACGTAGTATTACAATCTGCAACTTGGTATTAGAAAATCGACCTATGAAATGGCAGAAAGTAATAGTTTCACCTAAGGACAGGATGCTTTGATTTGCTAGCCTAGCCAGTCTATGACTAGGATCCCACTACTGCCACCACATACAAGGAAACTGCCACAGCCCTCAAGAAAAAAAGTAGAGGGGCACCTGAGTGGCTCAGTGGGTTAAAGCTTCTGCCTTCGGCTCAGGTCATGATCCCAGAGTCCTGGGATTGAGCCCTGCATCTCTGCTCACTGGGGAGCCTGCTTACCCCCCTCCCTCTCTGCCTGCCTCTCTGCCTACTTGTGATTGCTGTCTTTCAAATAAATAAATAAAATCTTTAAAAATTAAAAAAGAAAATAGAACTTCATGTGCCTAGAAGAAAGTCTTCACGAATAGATCGACTCTCTGTAAGTCACCATACCTTTGAGGTCTATTATTAATTGCTGCCACCACTATGGCATGTTAAGAGCTTGTGCCTTAGCTTTAGTACTTAGACATTCTTGGGTTCATAATCTAGCGCTGCCTCTGACTCAGGCTCATAAAATGAGCTGTTAGAATTTGGGAACTTACCTAACCTTTCTGAGCCTCAGTTTCTTTATCTCTAAAATTAGGATAATAAAGCTTACTTTCAGAATTCTTGTGAGATTTTGGTGAGGTGATACACAAAACATTTAGCATTGGTGCCAGGCATAAAGGGCTCTTACGTAAGGGCAGGAAAAAAAGACATCAGTAAGGAGGTAGACATCTGTTCTTCAACTCTCTGGTCTAAACAGACGCAAAGGGTTTTTCCCTGAAGACCCCACAGTATGCCTAGCCTGATATAGGGCTAGAATGATTAAGCCAGGCTTTCTTAAAAGGCAGTAGGAAGGGGAAATAAAACAGCATTATGATTCTAAAAAATTGCACTCACAGGGTATAGGCAGTTGTTCTTGGCCTTCTGAAGAGAATTGCCTTTCCTTCCTAGCTCTTAGCTTGTCTGAATTGCTGTCCACTCCCCACCACTATTCCCACCCTGAAACCTTGGGACAACTCAGAACTGACCAAAGAGCAAGTCTTGATACCCTATCATTATTTCCTTACCTTTTTCAATTAACTTCATTTTAACAGTTCTTTTCCCTTTTTTGTCATGCCACCCTCTCTGCAGAGTCCTGACTGCAAAGAAGGACAGAGAGAGAATCTTGCTAACCCCTACAGAGACACACCTCTTATTTGGTGCACTGCAGAGGGAAGTATATTTCTGGACCTTTAGATACTCTTTGTTTGGTGCTGGGTTCATAGCCCTCTAATTATGACTCTCTAGTTTTGTTACAGTTTGAGTCTTTTGAGGTACCTCAACAACCATGGGTTAATGAGCAATTTCCCAAGGGATCTTTGTCTATGTATAAAATCATGTAAAAATCGAACCCACTTGTTGGTTGTGCCTTGCTTGTTCGGATCTACATCTCTATGAGAAGGCCCTAGGAGCCAGAGTTGAGTCTTTTTGGTTAAAAAAAAGTTGCTGCTTTTTGGTTAGATTTTCTAGCACTTCTCTTGGTCTGCTCAAAATTCCAAAACCAGGCTTGTTTATGGCTTGTGGCTTTTTCCTGATAGCCGTCACCTTCTCTAGGTACCCAGATCATAAAGAATATACTATTAAGTGTGAAGACAAGAATAAATTCCAGAAGCGTTAGAGTGGTCCAGGATTTTAATTTGCTAATCTTGTATCTTTTCTAGTTTACCTTTATCTCTGAGACCTTCCTTTTCAGAGACTATGATTAGGTAAAATTACCTCAGTTGTCAAGATTTAGTGCAAAGAATCCTAATTAACAACTCAAGAGCCCTGATCTTTTTAGCAGTGATAACAGAAAATGCTAAGGGCCCGAACTTATTTTTCCATCTTTTAAAAGTGGGAGTGAGGGAGATCCACTCACATTATCAATACACTTTAGTGTGACAGACATAGAATTTTTCACACAGAAACAGTTCTTTGCTACTGCAGTTCTCTGCATGCAGTCAGTAAAAGAGAAAGCTGTGGGAAAATATTGGTTGATCGTACTAGGCTTTCGAGTTGCTTTCCTAGTGTTGGTGCTGGGAAGGCCTATAGAGACTGTTGATGCCAGCAGCCAGCCTTTCATACCTTTTAGCAAAACGGTTGCTAAAATTTAACCATCTCACCAAAAAAAAAGGAATGTTCCATATGGCTTATGGTTTGAATTTTATCTCTTGTCCTTTCTCTGCAGTCATTTTGTACAAAATGAAATACGGGATGCATTTAGAATAATGTTTATACTCAGCTTTTAAAAATTTACAGTTACTTTTCGTAGATATTAAGAGGTGTATATTGAATCCCCACTATGTGCTGAGCATTTTATGAGTTACTGAACGGAAACTTTCTCGTTGCTTCCGCGAATGATCTCATGTTTAGCCAGATTGTAAAAGGGGGAAAAAAGCATCTTTAATGAAAAATTTCTTACATTCGCATTTATTCAAAAAGTTAAAGAATTTTTAAAAACTCCTTTCCTTCAGTATTAATGTATATGTAGATATAAGTATCAATAAATGGTGATTATCCCTGGAATCTTGCCATCTTTGTATATTTTTACTGCCATTTATTGACTTACTTATGTTTTAGACCCGGGCTTCAAATGCTTTACTTGCTAGCAGTGGCTGTAGGCTAGTTATATAACGTCTCTGAGCATCACACTTTTTTTTCTTCTCTTCAAAAGGCGTGATCCTTACTTTGTCTACCCCTCACATGATATTTTGTGGGGGGTCACACAGGCTAATGCAAGTGAAAGTTCCTTTTCCAAGGAGCAGAGCATTTTATGAGATGAAATAATGCATGGTTCAAAGGATCTTTTTTCCTGCTTTTTTTTTAGCGACTTCATTGAGCTACCCTTTACTTATATAATTCACTCTAATTATACAATTCAGTAATTTTGAGTAAACTTATCCAAGTTATGTAATGATTATCACAGTTATAGAACATTTCCATCATCCCAATAAAATCCTTTTTGTCTTCATATTATTAATCCTATTCCCAACTCCTGTTCTAAGTAATCCCTAATCTGTCTCTGTAGATTTGCCTTTTCTGGACATGTCATATAAAGTGAAATCATAGAATACACGTTCTTTGTGTCTTGCTTCTTTCACTTAGCGTGACAGCTCTGAAGTTTGCCCACGTCATAGCAAATATGAGTAGTTTGTTCTGTTACTGAATAGTATTCCATTGTATGGATATATACCTTACATGTTTGTCTATCCATTCGTCAGTTGCTGGACATTTAGGTTATTACCAATTTATTATTATGATAATGCATCTATGATCATTTATATACAAGTTTTTTTTTAAAGATTTAATTTATTTATTCGACAGACAGAGATCACAGGTATGTAGAGAGGCAGGCATACAGAGAGGAGGAAGCGGACTCCCTCCTGAGCAGAGAGCCCAATGTGGGGCTCGATCCCAGGACCCTGGGATCATGATCCGAGCCAAAAGCAGAGGCTTTAACCCACTGAGCCACCCAGGCTCCCCTGTATACTTTGTGTGGGCATATGTTTTCATTTCTTTTGAGTATAAAGGTATCTTTTAATTGTAAAAGTAATACATGCTTATTTTGGAAAATTCTTTATATACTGAAGTATAAATATGGTGCATTGGTCACCTCCCTAATTATTTTTTTAAAGATTTTATTTATTTATTTGAGAGATAGAGTGAGCAAGAGAGAGAGCACATGAGCATTGGGAGAGGGAGAAGCAGGCTCCCTTGCTGAGCAAGGGGCCTGATATGGGGCTCCATCCTAGGACCCTGGGATCATGACCCGAGCTGAAGGCAGACACTTAACTGACTGAGCCATCCAGGCACCCTGTCACCTCCCTAATTATGCTTCCAGATGTGGTGATGATAGTAATGATTAGCAGTAATAATGAGTCATCATCTTCTGAGTGTTCTGAACATTTACTGCATGACAGGCACTGTTCTGATATGTATGCATGTGTGTTCATTTCAGTTAATTATTTCATTTATATACTTACCTAAACTTGATAGTATCCCCTCCCCCATTCTATGGATGTGGGAACTAAAGTTTGAGGAGTCATTGGAAAGTCACACTTCTAGTAAGTGACAGAGTCAAAATTTGAACTTGGGCAGTCTGGTGTAATATCTTTTAGAATTTCCAAAATATACAGTTTTTTTTTTTAAGATTTTATTTATTTATTTGACAGAGATCACAAGTAGGCAGAGAGGCAGGCAGAGAGAGAGAGAGAGAGAGAGGGAAGCAGGCCCCCCGCTGAGCAGAGAGCCCGATATGGGACTCGATCCCAGGACCCTGAGATCATGACCTGAGCCGAAGGCAGCGGCTTAACCCACTGAGCCACCCAGGTGCCCCCAAAATATGCAGTTTTTATAAAAGCAAGTTACATACTTATTTTATTCTGTATCTTGTTTTATTTTACTTAACTTGTCTTACAGATAATTTCATGGAGTTTTATAGATCTATCTCAATATGTGGCTTACTTGTGGCATTATTTTTGCAAATCCTGGAAGTAGAATTTCCAAATGAAAGAGTTTGTACATTTAGATTTTGGTGTTATTAAATTCCCTTCCCCTCCAAAAGGTGGTAAATAACACCCCTGTCTCTTAACTCTCTCAGCCTTGCCATCAGGATATAAGAGAGTCTGCTTTTCTAGCTGCATCAGTGCCGCATTATTATCTGTGTAATGTGGGCTACAATCATATAAATGTTTCAGAGAGAAGTTACCATCAGGGCAGGACAGTGGTGAATAGCTGGTATGGCAACAGTAGTTTCCAGTCTTTTGATAGGTAAGGATTGTCATTTATATATATGGGCCCTCAGGAGCTGAAATGTTGGAGTAGTCCAGACTATAGTTCAGGTTAATTTAGAATGACTCACTTGGTTGATATCTAAAATGAACACTGAGACGTTTCAGCACAGCTGTTTCCATTTTCTTTGTTCTATATCCCAAGTACTATGGCCTGCTGGCTGCCTTTCACCTCATTGCTGCCTACAGTATTCTTGCTTTGCCTCCAGCTCAGTTTAAAGTGAATCCGAGAAGACACTAGACAAGAACGTGGACATCTGTGATACATAGGTTTGTTTGCCCTTTCCATTCTTTCCTTTAACAAAAACTGCCAAAATGAGGCCCACAAACCAATACTATTCCTTTTTCAGTCTCCCCAGGGGTAAGGCTCCATTCATCTTTGTTGCTGGCAGGATCTCTGTGGCCAAATTGGCATGGTCCCTGTGGCCAGTATAGCACTATATAGATAATCTCTTTAAAGGGAAATAATGTTGGGCATAGGGTGCCAGTAAAGGAATCAGAGACCTGAGTGTTGGATGTTGCTAGTTGTGGATAATCCTGTTACCCTGCAGGAGCTAAGCCTACCACACCTTTCAGATCTTGGGAGCCCTGGCTAGTGGGCCACTACTGTGTAGATTTTGGTTGTGTCTTTTGACCATCTCTTTCCTTTCCACTCCTCGAGCTTGGTGTCGTCATTCTGAGGCCCTGTTAGTTTGGGGGATGCTGCCCTCTTCTGTTGGACTGCACAATATCCACGCAGTTTGATAGGTCTGATCTTAGGGAACTGACAAGGCTTTATGGAATCAGAGTCCTAAAGCTTTCTATAGTATCCAACTTCATGAACCAGTTCTAAGATTTTGCTATGAAAATAATTCAGTGGGGACTAGAAAATATATAAGTGTAGAGATTTACTATAACATGATCTATAGTAAAAAAACAAAGCAAAACAAAACAAACCATTATCTATAGTAACAAAAGAATAAAGCCTAGATGTCCAGCCTTGGGCTTACGCTTAAAGCTTCGCTAAAATTGGCTATGTAAAAGACAACATAGGGACACCTGGGTGGCTCAGTCGGTTAAGCATCTGCCTTCAGACCAGGTCGTGATCTTAAGGTTCTGGAATTGAGCCTCAAGTCGGGGTCCTGCTCTGTGGGAAGTCTGCCTCTCCCACTGCCTCCTCCCCCCTGCTCATGCTCATGCTTTGTCTCTGTCTCAAATAAGTAAATAAAATCTTTAAAAAAAGACAACAAAGAGGAACGAAAATATTTATCACAAAACAAAAACCATGCAGAATATACCAGTTATAGGGGCACCTGGGTGGCTCAGTGGGTTAAGGCCTCTGCCTTCGGCTCAAGTTGTGATCCCAGGGTCCTGGAATTGAGCCCCGCATTGGGCTCTCTGCTCAGCAGGGAGCGTGCTTTCCTTTCTCTCTCTCTGCCTGCCTCCCTGCCTACCTGTGATCTCTGTCAAATAAATAAACAAAATCTTTAAAAAAAAAAAAAAAAAGAATATACCAGTTATAGCCATGGGAGATATCTCTCGTGTAGGATAATGACTGATCTGCAATCCTCAAAACTAGTTGTCAAAGCTAGGATGATTCTCTTTGATATGTCATTTATATTGTTGGTAAAACGTATGCTCATACATTTCCTTAGTACTGTTATGTATATATAGCTGTCTTTTCTCCTGAAACATATACTTGGTATTTGAATGGCCTGCTACAAACATCTCTATGATGTTGGTTGGCCCTTCTCCAGGTCTGATTTTTCTGGGACAGTAAAGTGGTACCTAAGGCACAGATCCCAGCTTTATCAGGAATTTCCTGGGCAGTCTTTTTTTACCCATGGTGTCTTTTAGAATAGAGGAGACCTAATAGAATGTAGACATTATTTTGTGTGATTTGATGGCCTGACTGTCTCTGTGGTGTGGGTCTCTACCTCAAATGATGCCCAGTGGGCTGGTGACAGCCTACAGGTTATCTGATATTTCTAAGAATTTCCTTTTTATAAAAAGCCTTAGGGAGGGAAAGGAAACTTTTGAAAAACCAAAACTTCTGTTTTCTGAAACGCAGCATCTCATTATACAATATTTGGATGGGAATAAAATGTATTCACTCATACTTCTTAGTCCTTTTTATTTAACCAGTAAGTTATTCCATTTTTAACAGGAACAGGACTAGAGTGAGGCAAATGAGATACCTACAATGCAAAATTTAAGACAGCATTCATTCTCAGGGTCATACAAGTGCAAGATCAGCCCTGTTTCTTAAACAGTCCCTGCATACATACTGTGTCAGGACTTGAGCTCAACTCTGGGGAAAGTATCATTCCTGGTGTGATGGGATAGATTATTCATACCCTTTCTCAAAATGAGCCGAGGGGCCCTGGGCCCTGGGAGCAGCTATTCAGTTGAGCAGGTTTTGATTAATCACTTGGCTTTCAGCTGTGGGTTTAACACAAGGAGGAGTAGCTCACTAATGAGTTCATTCTTGAAAGTGTTATTTTGTGGCATGCCTGGGTGGTGCAGTCAGTTGAGCGTCTGACTCTTGGTTTTGGCTCAAGTCTGATCTCAGGGTCTTGAGATCAAGGCCTATGTCAGGCCCTGAGCTCCATGGGGAGTCTGCCTTAATTTCTCTTTCCCTCTTCCTCTCTCCCATCCCCCTGTGTCCTCTCTCTCTCTCTAAAATAAATAAATACATCTTAAGAGGAAAAAAGTGTGTTTTCCCTTGAAATAGTCTGGTCCTGTGAAATCAACAGATTGTTACAAATTTCTTTAAAAATCAGTGCCAGCATGTGCTGCCTACCTATTTCTGACACCCTGACCTGAAATATACTTTGCTGCCTTTCATTCTGTTTGTTTTGTTTTCAGATTTTATTTATTTATTAGAGCATGAGCAGGGGAGAGGAAGAAGCAAGCTACCTGCTGAGTGAGGAGCCAGATGTGTGGGGATCGATCTCAGGACACTGGGATCATGACCTGAGCTGAAGGCAGATACCCAACCTACTGGGGCACCCATGTGCCCCCTTCATGCCATTTTCTAAAGGATCTTCATACCGGGAGAAATGCCTGCATTGGTGTACTAGAGATTCTGTCCCAATTATTGGGGGAGGAGGTGATCAAGGGAGGCTTGTGCAGGTTATCAGGGATGGATTGCCTTCCTACTGCCTGACTTCATTCTAGGCACATAGCAGTGGGGAGGGAGGAACTGGCTGAATGATTAACTGGGTGACAGCCTGACTAAAATTCAGAGTGAGTCTTGCAAATGACCAGGTAAGATCCTCAAAGTCTGGTTTCTTTTCTCCTTAATCACTTCCCCATTTCTTTGCTTTTCCTATATTGATGAATATTTTCTTCCACCTTTAAAAAATTGTAATTCCCTATCATCCATATACATATCTTTGTGAACATGTGGGAGTATTTCTGTAAAATAAAGTAGTGAAAGTGGGATCCTTGGGTCAAAATGTGTTCACAGTTTAAATGTTGATAGATTCTGTAAGCTGTATTCAAGCTGTATATCATCACTGACAATGTATAAGCAATTTTGTATTTTCTTAGACCTTCTCCCAACACCGAAATAGTCTCAACATTTTAATTTTTTATGAGAAATAGTGTATAAAAGTTGCTTTACTTTGTTTTTATTAGTTACCTTTTTGTTATTATTTGAATAATACTATAATCATTATGGCCATCTTTGCTTAGTCATATTCTTTGCTCCTTGGGGGGTTTGCTTGTCTTTTCCTTACGATTTGTAGGGTTTCTTTGTGTTTATAAATATGTATATGTATTTGGGTGTTTGCCTTTTAGAAATTGGGCATTTTATATGAATGCAAATATGACCATCTTTTCCTTAGTGATAGCTGGGTTTTAGTTATGCTTAGAAAGACTTACCCTCCCCTGAATATAAATATATATATATATATATTCTCTGTTTTTTTTTTCTTGTAATGCTTTTCCAGTTCAGTTTGTATATGTGTATGATTAGTTCTTTTATAGCTCATGAAATTCCTGTTTCCAGAACTGTTGACATATTTTTTAGCCAAAGAAAAAAGGGTGAATTTTTAATTCAGAAAGTAATAAAAACTAAGTAATATGTCCTTTTGGTGGTGATTGCTTTGGGATTATAGACTTGGGAACCAAGCTACCCTGGGAACTTATATTTTCCAGTGTCTGGGCTCTAGAATTCACCAAATACATAAATTTAGAATTTTAAAGGTGTGGATGGTTTTTTAATAGACCAAGATTTACCTCCTGTTCTCTGTACCTGGCTCCCACTCCAGAAGCCCAACTATTTACCTGCCCCAACTCCCTCTCAGAGATCTGTCCTGTCAGTATCATCTTGCTGAGTGTTAATTTGCAAATCACTGCGAGTCTTGTAGTGAAGCATTTACTGTAAAAAGCATCTTGGCCATTTTTTTGGTTTAATTTCTCTTTTTTAATAAATACATTAGAATGGCATTGCATTCAAGGCAGCATCTCAGCCTGCAGGTTTAGCAGTTTTTTTATGCTACATTCATCTGAGAATTCTATGTTACATGATAAAGGATCTGAGTTCTCCAATTTTTTATTAACTTGATCTGAAAATAGATGTTCAGTGAATCCAAGTTTCCTATTTGTGTGAAAAGTGAACTTCTCTGGGACTGAGTAAACACCATTAAAAGGCAATTCCAGACTTTGAATCCCTAATTACATCATTAGGACCAAAAGGGCAAGTAAGACTGCGAAGAGCTGTTTTCCAGGAATAAGCTCAAAATGATTGCCTTAATGAATTTGAGTGTCTCTTGCAAAGAAAATACAGTGAATGAGAAGGTCTGTTCTGGACAGAGTTGTAGAGGCTTGAGAAGCATCCAAGCAAAAAGGGAGAATTTCAACGTACTACCCGGGTCATTGGAGAGGGGTGAAGATGTTGTTATCTTCACGGTCATTTTTGTGCTAGGCTAATTTACAAAAGGGACTTATGCTTTTAGTGGTAGATTTTGTCTATGTCAAGATGAGCCTGAGGCAAAGTTTATTTTTAGGACCTACTCTCTGAACCTGTTGGACTTGCCTCTCTGGCTTCTGCTGATTTTATCCACCTCTCATTCCACAAACCAGCCATTACCACTTGTCTGAGACTGAAACTTTTATGGATTGAAAAATGACAGACAAGTAGCTAGTCTTAGACTACCTGAAGGCCAGGTGTCAGGAATATATGAATACTAACCAGCATCTTCAGGAAACACATTGTCTCGTCTTGAAAGTTTTCTACTCTGGCTGGTGAGACCAGAACTATTCCTGGCCCTGTGTTAGCCCCCAAAATCATTTCCTCCACTCCTTCTGGGTGGTTCTTTTCGTAACCTTGCGTCCTTTCCTCACAAACATGCACTGACTTGTCCTCAGCTGCAGACTCAAGAGAGCCCTCTGCAGATGTGACTGATCACAGTATCTGTGCAGCCCTCTCTCTTCCAGCCCTCTGCCCCATTAACTCCAGCTTCTCTGGCCTTTCAGACTGTCAGCTGTGAATCCTCAACTTGGGGGGATTTGTTGGGCTGTACCTGGGCTCTTCCCTTCCTGTGTTCTATCCTGGAAACTCTGAAGGCTGTTAGGTGGGGCATTCACAGGACTTTTTTTCTCTCTGTTTCCCCTCTCAGGAATCACTGACTGTCCTTTGCTGCCTAAAGTCCAGTATTTGACAAAGTACATCAAAGAATGATCTTCAGGTATTATATGTACACACACGGAAAAAAAAAGGATGTCAGAAATACACCAAAATGTAACTAATATTTCTTGTGGTTCTGTCTAGGTAGTGAGATTCAGAGTGTTTTTCCTTTATATTTTCTTGTTTTCTGGTTTTGTTTTGTTTTGTTTTGAAGTAAGCTCTATGTCCAACATGGGGCTTAAACTCATAATTCCGAGATCAAGAGTCTCATGCTCTACCAGCTAGGTACCCCTGTTTTCTGGGGTTTCTTCTCTACTGACTATGTGTTACTTTATAATAAGAAAAGAAACATTGTCCTAAGTTATATTAACTACAAGTTTACTGAGAATTTACTGTATGCAAGCATTGTGTTAAACATTTTTCATAACATTATCTCTTTTAAAGATTTTTTTGTGAGTAATCTCCACAGTCAGCGTGGGGCTCGAACTTAACAACCCTGAGTCAGAGTTGCTCCCTCCACCGACTGAGCCATCCACGTGCCCCAACATTATCTCTTTTAGTTCTCAGAGACTCTGTGGAAGAGGTTCTGTTAACTCATTTTATAGATAAGGAAATTGAGACCAAACTTGTGCAATTTACCTAATGTCACAAAGCAAGTAAAGGCAGGACCCAAAATTTGAATCCAGATTTAACCCTAGAATTTGCTTGCCTACCCTTTTTATTCTGTTTTCCTGTTAAACAGTAGTCCTTCACATGAGAGAATGGAAATTTAGTTCCAGCTTCAAGATGTTCTGGTGCAGCATAGAATATTTATTGTCCCTTGTGCTGTACTATGTATCCCATATATCTATTCCTTTTATTCAACATGTTTAAAGGTCAACTTGGCAAAATTCTGAGTTCCAAAGCCCTGGATCATAATTCAGCATTCGTCAAAGAGGAAGATGAGTGAATGTACGCAGAGCTGCAACAAGTAGTAGGAAAGTATTAGGGAAGCAGTGCCCCTTTCCTCAACTTGCCAAGCAGTGGTAGTTTGACCCTATTGACAGGAAGGATGCCCAAAGCCTTTGGAATTAGACAGGCTTCCAGTGGGAAAGTGAGGGCACAAAACTCATGGTTCCTGGAGTTTGCTAAATCCTCTGTGATGTGTGAGCGTTGTGTTGTTAAAGATAGTTTTAGTTTATTTTATCTGTGTACTTATTCTTCTTAATCAGTAACCCTGTGGAGTCACTGTTCCCCTTTAATGGATATGGAAACTGAGCTCAGAGAATTGACAGTGCCCTGGTGAAATTTACCAAACCTGTGCAAGTTGTGTACCTGGTGTTTGACTTTGTCTAACTCCAAAGCATGTAATTTCAGGCTGCTTTTAATTTTAATTAGCTATTTCCGTAGAATTGTGGATTTCTTGGAAACCTAGTCCCCCCCGCCCCCCATTCATCAAAAGTGAATCAAGCATCCATTTTGTGCTAGTCTCTGTGGTAGGTACCAGGAATACAGAGATTAATCATATCTTGTTTAGAAATGCAGGCATACGATAAGATAAAATTGTAAAAATTAATGGGATTAGAACCATTAGAGTAGGGAAGAATTGACGATTGTAATGTCTGAATTAGCTGAGAATTAAATAATTCATGAAACTAGCCAGGCAGAAGGAACAGTGGATGCAGAGGCACATTGAGGAAACTGCAATAGCACTATTTATTGAGAACACTGGGAATATAAGAGAGAATGGAGAGGTTGATGAGGGGCTTGATCACGAATACTCTTATAAGCCTGGGAAGGTGTTTTATTCTGAAAGCAGTGACAGATTTGAAGTGGCAATGTCAGGGTTTTGTTTGAGTTTTAGAAAGCAGCCAGAGTAGAGAATGGATGGTAGGAGGTGGGGGACAGTGGGGAGGAGGGTATGATGAGACAGGGATGGAGAAAAGACATGTAGAAAAAATAGGAACTAACAAGACATAGCTATAATGAAGCTCTTGAAATAAACCAGATGAGAGGTAATGGTGGCCAAGAATAGTACAGTGGAGATGAAAATAAATATATGGATTCAAGAAGATTTGCTTGTTTTACTTTATATTATTAGATTTTATACATACATAGAAATACATAAAGTAATATAATGAACCCATGTTCCCAGCCTCAGTAGCTGTCATCTATCTAGTGTCTAATTCTGTCTCATCCATACATCCACTCACTTTCTCCCCTTCCATATTATTTTGAAGCAAATCATAGGTATGATATTATTTCATCCATTAAGATTCCAATATGTATCTCTAAAAGATCTTTTTATCTACAGATTTCTCCTCCATCTTTTTTTCTTCTAATTTAATTTGAGAGATTGAGTAATTTGTCTTGTTGAGTTTACCACAGCCCAGATTTTGCTAATTGCATCTTTGTGTTATAGATGAATATGTTCCTCTGTAGTAGTTTTTTTATTTTAGTAGTTGGATCTAGAGGCATGACCATCTTCAGATTCAACTTTTTTGGCAAGACTACTGTCTCATGGGGGTATTGAGTTCTTACATCAGAATATGTATTACTGCCTTTTTCTCTTGTTATTTTAGCTGTTGGTAGTCAGTATCTAGGATCCATTATTTCATAGTAATATTCTAATTCCAGTACTTTTTGTTCATTTATTTTCTGGAATGCTTCTATGGGGAGAAATTTTTCCATAGCTATTTATTACCCTGTAGTATATTTCACCTAGGAAAGGCATGATTCTTTCCCTTTATGTAAAAATTCTCAAATGCTCTGTTGGTTCCCTAACATCTTTCAATGGTGGCAAATTAATTTTTTTAGAATTATTAATAATTTTGGATTTAAACATTTGTGCTTCTGTTAATTGTAACTTTTTTTAAAAGGATATTCAAACTGTCCCATCTTTGGTTAGAGAATGGCTGTTTTGGCAGCTTTCTGAGAGGATAGAAAAGAGGAATGATGGCAGGTTGAATGTGGGTGAGGTCAAAGGGGGAAAATGAGTCAAGGAAAGAGTTAAGGCTTGGGAGTTAAGGCCATTCATTGAAACTGGGAGCTCAGAAAGAAGAGCAGGTTTTAAAGAGAGGATGTGTCTGGACATGTCTGAGGTACTTATGATCTCTAGGTGGAGATGCCCAGGAGGCAGCTAGATACCAAGATGTAAGGCTCAGGGGAGCGATCCATGACTCTAGGACCCAGGATAGGACTCCATTGTTATATGTAGTTGACTCAGATTAGGATTATGTATGTTATATTTTGTTTGATAAAAATCAGTCTCTTTGCTGTTAGAAGCTACATTCTACCCCAAACAAGATTAGTAAGTCCCTATTGCCTTTTCTTTTGTTGTGCTCATCCTTAGAGAGTCAGGTTCAATCTCTAGTAGAGTAAGAAGGACAGGGTGGTTGCAGGTAGGATTGCCACTGGGCTGGTTTACAACCGGTCCTGTTGGTTTTCAGATTTATTACACCCAGTGCCTCAATTAGAGGAGAGCTGTGTGTATGGGTGGGATTTACTGGAATTGGAATTGAGGCTAGGTGAACTGGTTTTGGCCTTGCAGGAGTGGCCTCGTGTAACCCTTTTTGTGAATATTTGTACTCCTGACATTTTCTTTTCTTCTTCCATATTCCTGCTCTCTGAAGTGTAACTGTTTTCTTTCTTCCTTCTTTAGTCAACAAATACTCATTAAGCACCAGTTTTATGTCAGGTACTGGGAACACACTGGGAACATAATGGTGAACAAGAATAAGGGGCACAGTCTCAGCCTTCTTATAGCTTGGAATCTAACAAGATGTACTTGTTAATCAAAAGATCACCAGCAACATATGACTCTACACTAATATAGGAACTCCGCAAATAGGACATACTGGCTAGAAGTCTTACACAACCAGTGCTGGACCTTTATTTATTGGAAGATTCAGTGTCACGTAGCCTTATAAATCATAGAAAACAAAGCGCCTGACACATAAAGGGCTCCGAAGTGGAGTTCATCCAGGGGAAAAATCCTCCTATGAAGTAAGGAGTTAGAAAATGTGGAAATGAAATAGAATATTAACACATGATTAAGTTTAATGAAAGAACTGCACACTACCCAATCACTCACACAACACATACACCAAGAGCCTTCTAATTGCTTTAACATTTATGAATGCCTGCAATCTGCTAAACCCAGGGCTGGACCCTGGGATTACCAAGGCTTGACTCTTCGGGGGGGTACATTCATATCATAAGGAATATAGAACTATAAATAAAAACACTAAGTGATTTGTATTGTCATGGTGTATTTTAGGGATCCAGGTGGAAACAAGAAGGGTGTGATTTGACTTTGTCTGATTTAGGGGCTGAGATGATCGAGTCTTAGAATGCCTCACAGAGGGGCGCCTGGGTGGCTCAGTGGTTAAAGCCGCTGCCTTCGGCTCGGGTCGTGATCTCAGGGTCCTGGGATCGAGCCCCACATCGGGCTCTCCGCTCCGCGGGGAGCCTGCTTCCTCCTCTCTCTCTCT
>ML111127.1:0-72706 GCA_003697995.1 Taxidea taxus jeffersonii
TAAATACGTAGGTAATGTGTTACATGGTGCCAGATCTCGTCCACAGTGCTTGCATTGGTTTGCACTCTGAGCAGTGTGCAGCAGGGCCTGGTTACATGCCCGCCTCACCGACAAAAGATGTTGTTAAACTTGGTTTTTACCGTTCGGTTTATTGTTTGCTTATGCTGTTTGCTATTCAGAAGTGTTTCTATGTGCTTGTCTTTCCACTTACTCCTTCTGCGCTTTGAGTCCCATTCAAGAAAGCTTCCCTTATATTGTCGAGTATTTGTTTGGTTTCCTTTTTTATATTTACCTTTCTCGTGGATTTTAAATTTACTCCGAGGTACCTTTTTAAACTACTAAACTGTAACTGAAGAGATGATTATTCATAATCGAGTTCTTTTATGTCCATGGAAATAAATGCTAAATGTTTGTGGCAGCTTGGCTAAATTTGTATCTGCTCGTATTACTTTTGTTCTTCAGCACGAAGACTTTTTGCTTGCGCTCCAGATGAATGAAGAACAGTATCAAAAGGTAGTTTGAAATCTCACTAATTCATTTATTTTGGGTATTTACATGACCTATTCTCTTTATCACATTTCCTGGTGGCAAATTGGTGTCCGTATAACTCCCTGTTGATCTGCTGGGTTTATGGTTCAGCCAACTTACTGTGGATGCTTGAACCGTGATGGGTGCTCCTGATCCCAGACCGGATCAGAATTGAAGCACAGATGACGACATCATTGTCTCTCTTTAAAAAAAAAAAAAAAATCAAAAACCGTTTCCTAGAATCATCGAATAGACTTTTAGAGGAAAATTCAGAATTCTGGTGTCAAAAAGTTAGAAGGAAGAGATGTGGTGTTTAACCTCAGGACCAGGTGGCTCTTGTCCACTCTGCCGTCCTCACCTCGAAGCCTCTTCTAGCATGGTGGGAATGGGCTGGGGGCTGGGTCTGTCTCTGCCAGTGAGAAGAGCAGGTTTCCTGGTGCTCACTGTACTGGGGGTTGCTGTTCTAGCTGACTTCGTGGTCTCGTGAGATACAGTGTGGGCTGAGACACAACCCCCTTACACACCTGCTTTCTAACAAGAAGAACAAAATCCAACTTCAGAAGCTTTTTGGGATGACGTTCTTTATGCCACTTCCTGACTCTCACTGTCCTATTACCATCTGAGCATAGATATTACAGTTCTGCTGACACCATGGAGCTCCTGATAAGATCACTTTATACAAAGGATGGCTCCAAAGAATAAAAACCCATGAAAATTCTCACTGTCTTTAGTTATATATATTTGTACTAGCGCCTCAAGCTAGATTTACAGAGCGGAAAACAGCTCTTCATTGTCTTACGGCTTCTAGAGGTGACTTACGACCTCAGCGTGTGTTTGGGAATGGGAGAATATGAATATGAAATCTAGCTGCCCCTCTGCCTCAGTGCTCAGCATCTCATGTGTCTCCGATGGCCCACAGGATGGCCAGCTGATTGAGTGCCGCTGCTGCTACGGGGAGTTTCCATTCGAGGAGCTCACTCAGTGTGCGGATGCTCACTTGTTCTGCAAAGAATGTCTCATCAGATACGCCCAAGAGGCAGTCTTTGGATCTGGAAAGGTAAGACTCAACAGAATATGTCTGCACACACAGGAAATATTATTCACAGAGTATAAGACATCATCTATAGATGAGTATAAATGCTTCGTGGAATTGCCCTTTCTGGGGTGACGTGGAGCTTTTGAGACATACTGGTATGTGTGTGATTCCTAGACAGTGCCTGGCTGGTGTGATTATGTTGGTTGTAAAACAGAGCAGATTTCTTCTCGGGAATGGCACTGTTCCTCTGTGCCCCCATGCCTACTCCAGGAGCACCGACTTCTTCACTCATTGAACCTTTTTTTTTTTTTTTTTTAATTTATTTATTTGACAGACAGAGATCACAAGTAGGCAGAGAGAGAGGGGGAAGCAGGCTCCCTGCTGAGCAGAGAGCCCAACATGGGGCTCAGTCCCAGGACCCTGAGATCATGACCTGATCAGAAGGCAGAGGCTTAACCCACTGAGCCACCCAGGAGCCCCGCTCATCGAACCATTTTGTAATAAAAATCAGATCTTTACAGCTCTGAATGAGAGTGCATTGTTGGACTTTTTTTTACACAAAATTTTTAAAAGATTTTATAGTTGTACTTAAATGAATAACTATTGGGATGCCTGGCTGGTTCAGTCAGAAGAGCATGTGACTATTTGGTGGTCATGAGTTCAAGCCCCACGTTGGGTGTAGGGGCTACTTAAAAGAAAATAAGTGAACTTTTTAAAAAATAGACAAAAAAAGAACTAGAAGCTTTTTTAAAAGTAGCTGTCCCAAGCTCATATTTCTCTGTCTGAAGTTAGTGTCTGTTGATACCAGCATAACATAATATGAAAAGGTGTTTTGTTTTGTCTTAAGGAGTGCTTGAAAAACAGAATTACTTTTCATAAATAACTGACCAGTAATCATGCAACATCAGTTATTCTAAAGTCAGTTGCAGTTTTAGTGAAGAACGGAGTAACCATTATGAGCAGAATAACTGTCCCCCAGAGATGTCCCCATCCTCATCCCAGAGCCTGTGGTTATGTTACCTTACATGACAGAGGAGAATTAATTAAGATTGCTAGTCGGGTGGCCTTGAAATGGAGAGGGTATCCTGGATTATCTAGGTGATTACACTAGGGCCCAGTGTAATCACAAGCGTCCTTAAAAATGGATGAGAGAGGCAGAGAGGAAGTGAGACTGATGTGGCATGGAAAGGACTCAGTGTGCTGCTGATGGCTTTAGAAGATGACGGCCAGCGCCTACTGGGGCAGCTGTCCTGGAGGCTGTCTTCTTTTTCCTTGGAAGAGTTTTAGTTCCTTGACTCCATCTGATGGGGTTAGGATGAAGACAGAGGCTTTTCAAACAGTCCCCTGGTTTTAGTCTGTATTCCGTTCCCCTCTTCTATCACTCGCCTCTGCCTTCCTCGAGGTCTAGACGTCCAACCTCTTTAGGGTCTCTGGAGGAAATCAACTCCCTCCTCACAAATACCACCTTTTCAGACACTGCACCATGACCTTCCTTGTTGCTCTGCACCTTACTGTGGTTCGGACTAATAGAAGGCCCTCAGGTGCTGTATCAGAGATGGACTTTGTGGGGTTTTATCACGGTTTCCTTGTTTTGAGCATGTCCTCTTTCTTAACCACTGTTTGTCTGCTTCCTGTTGAGGGATGCATTAAACCCCTGAGGCTTTTGTTTTTCTAAAAATTTGGGGTTTTTTTTTCTTTCTTTTTTAATTTAATTTTACCTTTTTTTTTTTTGCCTCCTGCCCTTATAATTCCAGTCAGAACTCAGCTGCATGGAAGGCAGTTGCACGTGTTCGTTCCCAACCAGTGAGCTGGAGAAGGTGCTTCCTCAGACCATCCTGTATAAATACTACGAGCGGAAAGCCGAAGAAGAAGTTGCCGCAGCTTATGCCGATGAGCTTGTCAGGTGAGTTCTCAGAATTGGAGAGTGTCGTCTGTCACCTCATTCTCCATTATGAAGACTACCTGAACACTTTCATTAGATAGTGAAAATCTCTAACAAAGCTGGATTTTCCAGGTCTTCTGGCATTTTCTTCTGAGCAATAAGGGGATAATTTTATTAATGGGAAAATGCACATTTCACATTTTATTTTTATTTTTATTTTTTTTAAGATTTTATTTATTTTTTTGACGGACAGAGATCACACAAGTAGGCAGAGAGGCAGACAGAGAGGGGAGGGGAGAATCAGGCTCCCTGCCGAGCAGAGAGCCCGATGTGGGACTCGATCCCAGGACCCTGGGATCATGACCCGAGCTGAAGGCAGCGGCTTAACCCACTGAGCCACCCAGGCGTCCCCACATTTCACATTTTAACTCACATTCCTTGGTACCTCTAAACACTTGGCTTATAGGTACAGTCATTACACGCTGGGTTGGAGGATGGAGGAAAGGTGACATGGGCAAGGAGTTCTCACAGAGGTAGGAGTCTATGTTCATTGAGTGGCTTGCCCTGAGGCAGGACCCAAAATGGCACCTGCATTTCCTGGTAAGAGCCAGCACAAAGGAGAGCCTCAGTCCATGTTTTAATTAAAAATAAGGAGATAAGGCTGTCCAACTTAAAACTCCGTCTTAAAAAAGAAGTAAGAACAAAAAACAACAAACAGGGACGCCTGGGTGGCTCAGTTGGTTAAGCGGCTGCCTTCGGCTCAGGTCATGATCCCAGCGTCCTGGGATCGAGTCCCACATCGGGCTCCTTGCTCAGCAGGGAGCCTGCTCCTCCCTCTGCCTCTGCCTGCCTCTCTCTCTCTCTCTCTCTCTCTAATAAATAAATAAAATCTTAAAAAAAAATTTTTTTTTAATTTTAAAAATAAAAAATAAATTAAAAAAAAAACAACAAACAAAACTTATCTTAGTATGAACATGGAATCAATTTAATATTCTGAATAATATTCCTTATGCTGTTTTGATTGTAGGTGCCCCTCCTGCAGCTTCCCTGCTCTGTTGGACAGTGATGTGAAGAGGTTCAGTTGTCCCAATCCTCGCTGCCGGAAGGTAGGGAAGCACATTTTTTTCTAGATTAGTTTTCTAGATTTTGATGTTATAGACTACACTGATGGCCCGATATCTGCCGGTTATTTGCCTTTTGACCTGTGAGAAGGATTTGTGTGCTCTCCTTTTCATGAAAGCAAATGAAGATCGGTACTTGGTGAATCGTGGTTGACATGGTTGCAGAGATGGGGGCCACCTGTGGAATTCCAGTCACCTGTTGGAGGCCTTCCTGTGAGGGCAAATGTTGTGATATAAAATGTGAAGGGATAAAGGCCTGGGCATCATGGTGGCATCTCTGTCGCATCTCGTAGATTATTCACTAACTGTTCTTATAAGAATTGATTGTGTTGGGTGCCAAAGCCGTCCAGTCATCTTGCTGCTGAAAAATCTTCTTTTTAACTAGACCCCACTGTGAGCTAAGAACATCTTCAAATGTGTCAGCTGTTTACAAGCCACTTAGAGTTTTTAAATGTCTAGCACCAACCTAGACAAGTATGTTTTAAGCCATTTTCCTAAAATAGCATGACCAGGGCGCCTGGGTGGCTCAGGTCATGATCTCAGGGTTCTGGGATCGAGCCCTGCGTCATCGGGCTCCCTGCTGAGCAGGGCATTTGCTTCTCTCTCCTTCAACCCCCCTTCCTGCCTGTGCTCGCGTGCATGCGCTCTCTCAAATAAATAAATGCTAATAGCATGACCAGAGTTGAACATTATAATATCTCTGCTTTGTTGTGGGAGTGAAGAAATGAAAGTAGTCATTGGGAAAGGAGGAAGAAACTAAACTTAACGGACTAAATTTTATTCCTTTTGTTTTCAGCATTCACATTTCTTTGTAAAACCTGAGTGTATTCTTAGAACTTATATGTCCCTACCCTAAGGCTGTTGTTGTAACAATTGTCCCAACAGTCTCTGGCTTTTGGTACTAAGTGGAGCCCCTGACTGCCATGTGTGCTCACCCAGCACCCAGCACTGGAATGCCTGGGGAGGCAGTAGCCAAGGGAAGGAAGGGGAAAGTAGGGGAAAAGTGGAGATGGTGGAACGTTATAGGTCTGAAGATCAGTAGTCCTGAAGGCTCACAGGCTGGGTGGGGCCAGGTTATGCAGGTCTTGAACACCAGTCTGAGGTAGCAGAGGGGGACAGCAGGGGGACTGAGATACCAAGGAGAGCTCTTTGGCTGTTGTAGGCCAGGTCAGAGACCCCCATCACTGCCACCTCCTGTGGAGTCTCCATGAATTGCTAAGATGGAGCTGGGAACTACATTTCCTCTGAGAATTCCAAATTGGACTCTGCCAATAAAACTGCTCATAGACAATTTGGAAGGCCAAAGAGAAGGTGAGGCCAGTATTCTCCAGAGACAGTAACAGGCAGTCATATGGGCATATGTGAGTCTGAAACAGTGTCCTGTGAGTGTCTTCAGAACATCAACCTGCAAAATCAGTGAAAGTGTCTGAAGCAGAAACATCAAATATTCAGCTTCCTTTCTGTGAAAGGGATATACATATTTTCTGGAACTTGGAGGTGGCCATGTAGCTTCTTTTGGTCAATGAAATGTCAGTGTGGATGAAGTCAGTCTTTCTTGACACTAAGCATTGACAGGAAGGGGCATCAGGTTGGAGATTGCTGAGAACAAAGGCAGCATTTTATTTATTTACTTACTTAAGTAAGCTCTATAACCAACATGGGGCTTGAACTCAAGACCCAGAGATCCAAGAGTCACATGTTCTACTGACTGAGGTGCCAGGTGCCCCCAAAGGCAAAATTTTAAGCTAACATACACTTGCTCACCACTGCCCTTCCCCTCAGTTTAGTGTGCAAAGAACTGGAGAAAACCCCCAACTCCTTGCTTCTGCCTGAGGAGGGAAAGAGTTGGAGCATAGGTCCGGTGTTCTGCCTTTTGGGAGTACTGCCTAAAGGGCTGGTTTTTGTCTCACCTGACTCACCGCACTGACAGGACCCCACGTACTCTAGATGCCTGGAACACTAGAGCTGGGGGGCTCGCTGCTGCCCCAGAGGACCCCCAGTTCAGACAGAGGCCACGGTTGATATGGTTTGGCAGCTTCTCCCTTGGAGAAGGGAAGAGTGGAGCATGCACCCAATGTTCTAGCTTCTTGGGGGAGGAGGTTTTTGAAGGGACTGGTTTCTCTTGCCCGCCTCAGCACTGATGAGACCAACCATGCTCTAGATGCCTGGGGGCTGCTGAGAACAAAAAGAAGGTGGACTGCTTATAGCAGTCCTGTAGTGCTGTAGACAGACACCAGAGATTTATAAATATTTATAAAAGATTTATAAAAGAGATTTATAAGCTCCTGAAAATAAGCTAGCAAAACTTCTCTAATTGGGAATTTACATTTGTTAAGTCCAGAGAAGACACATCCAAAGTAAAGGTTCCTAGAATCTGTAGCTAGGTTGACTGGCAAAGGTCTTTCCCTATGCAAAGCCAGTGTGTAAAGACTGGGAGGGATGACCGTTTCTTCAAATGTGTATGCATCCTGCCACAAAGCAACAAGGCACTGGAAGAAATACAATCCAAACGAACAAAGTGTCCGGAAAGGACACTAAAGAAAAGGAGGTACGTGAAAATTATCTAGTCAGAACAGAAAGGAAAAAGAGAATGAAGAATAAGGAAAGCTTGAGGCACCAGTGGGAGGGACACCATTAAGTGAATCAGTGTGTGTGCTGTAAGAGTTTCAGGAGGAGAAGAGAGAAAGAGGACAGAAAGCTTATTTTAAAAAATTGGAGTCAAAAACTTCTACAGTCTGGAAGAGGGAAATGGATATCCAGATTCAAGAAGCCAAATAGGCCCCAATTGAAATGAACCCACATAGTATAAGGGAGAGTTAATATTGTTAAAATGTCGTACCTGCCCAATGCCACTTAACAGATTTAATCACAATTCCTATGAAATCCCATCTGCTTTTTTTGAAGAAACAGAAACAGAAAAAACAATCCAAAAATTCATATAAGCCAAAACAGTCTTGAGGAAGAACCAAGTCGGAGGCCTCATACTTCCCTGGCTTCAAAGCATAGTACGGAGTTATAGTAATCAAAACAGAATGGTACTGGCATGAAGACAGACCTACAGATCAATGGAACTGAACAGAGAGCCCAGAAGGAAGGCCACACCTGTGCAGTCAGGGGCACCAAGATTACACAGTGGGAAAGGTCGTTCTGCTTCACAAATGGTGCCAGACAAGCTGGATGACTGCCCGCAGAAGCGTGGAGTTGGACGTTATACACCACAAAGATCAACTCAAAATGGAATAAAAACTGAAACATGCAATCTAAAATTCCTGGAAGAAAACATATGAAGCTTCCTAACATTGGTCTTTGCAGTGATTTCGTGGATGTAACACTGAAGGCACAGACAACAAAAACAGAAATAGACCAATGGGACTGCATCAGACTGAAAATCCTTTGCACACAGAGGAAACCATCAGCAGTGAAAAGGTAGCCTGTGGAATGGGAGAAAGTATTTCCAAATTATTTCTCTGATAAAGTGTTAATATCCGTAATTCCTATAAGAATTCTTATAACTCAGTAGCAATCAGAAATAAGTTAATTTAAAAATGGGCAAAGGATTCGAATAGACATTTCTTTAAAGAAGACATGCAGATGGTCAACAGGTATATGAAAAGGCACTTAGCATCACTCATCATCAGGGAAGTGCAAACCAGAGCCACAGTAAGGTCGTCTCAAATCTACTAGGACGCTCACTGACACAAAAAGGGGGAAAAGGAAATAGTGTTGATAAGGATGTGAAGAAATTGAAACCGTTGTCCATTGCTGATGAAAATGTAAGGCGGTACATCCCCTATGGAAACTAGTACGAAATGTCCTCAAAAAATTCAAAATACGGGCGGCTGGCTGGCTCCGTTGGTGGAGCATGTGACTCTCGATCTCAGGGTAGTAAGTGCCTGCCCCACATGAGGTGTGCAGACCACTTAGAAATAAAAATCTTGGGGCGCCTGCGTAACTTAGTTGGTTAAGCATCCGATTCTTGATCTCAGCTCCTGTCTTGATCTCAGGGTTGTGAGTTCAAGCCCCACATTGGGCTCCACACTGGGTGTAGAGGTGGGGAGGAGGAGGTGGTAAATAAATAAAATCTTTTTCTTTTTTTAATTAGAAAATAAAAGTACCATACAATCTAGTAATCCTACTTCTGGATATTTGTCCACTGAAAACGGGATCTTGAAGAGCTGTTTGTGCTCTTGTTCATTACGTTACTGTTCACAGTAGCCAAGACGTAAAAGCAGCATGTCTATCCATGGATGAATGGCTAAAGGAAATGTCTCTCCGTACAATGGAATAGTAGTCAGGATTTTGAAAGAAGGAAGTCCTGTCATGCTACAACATGGGTGAACCTTGAGAACATGATGCTAGTGAGATAAGCCTATCATAGAAAGACAAATTCTGTGTGATCCACTTACTGCAGGTATGTAGTCACAGAAGCCAGAAAGAGAGTGGTGGTGGTTGCCAGGGGCTGAGGGGGGGCGGGGGGGGGACCAGGGAACTGCCATGCAATGGCTGTGAAATTTCAGTCACCCAGGATGCAAAACTTCCCGAGATCTGCTGTACACCAGTGCATATGTAGTTAGCAGTACTGTACTGCACACTTTCAGATTTGTTCATAGGGTAGATTTCATGTATTGTGGGTTTTTTTTTAACCCAATGAAAAAGAGAGCTAATGGTTCATTGTCCCTTCCTTCTGACAAGATGGACATGTAGAAGGAAGTCTCTGTTTGGAGCTACCGAAGTTTGAGTTGGTTCCAACAGCATAACCTAGCGTGTCCTGACTGGTACAGATCTTGAAAACCAAAACAGATGATGGGGGTGGAGAAAAGGAACAGATTTGAAAGATAATGGGGTGATAGGATTCGAAGGAAGTACTCTGGCTGGAGGGGTGGGGAGAAGTCCAGATGACTCACTTCTCTGGTTTGGGCAGTAAGTGGGTAATGATGCTATCACACACAGTTGCAAATAGAGTAGACAAAGAGGGGCGCCTGAGTGGCTCAGTTAGCTGAGCGTCAGACACTTAATTTCGGCTCAGGTTGTGATCTTGAGGTCATGAGATTGTGTCCCATGTTGGGCTCCACACTAGGCCTGGAGCCTGCTTAGGATTCTCTCCCCTCCCCTCCCTTAAAAAAAGGAAAAAAAGAATAGAAAAAGATTCCCGGAGAGAAGGTTGGTCGATTCTGTTTTAGACATGTAGTTTTGAGGCTGGAGGTGTTCAGTATGTGTAAGTTTGCCTGGTACATAGTAGGTGCTCAGTAATTACCAAGAAAGTGATTGGAGGGGCACCTGGGTGGCTCAGTGGGTTAAAGCCTCTGCCTTTGGCTCAGGTCATGATCCCAGGGCCCTTGGATGGAGCCCTGCATCAGGCTCTCTGCTCAGCAGGGATCCTGCTTCCTCCTCTCTCTCTGCCTAACTCTCTGACTACTTGTGATCTCTGTCTGTCAAATAAATAAATAAAATCTTAAAAAAGACTTAAAAAAAAAAAAGTGATTGGAGTCAGGAACATGAGGCAAGGTCTAGGCTAGAGGAAAATTCTGTAGTCAGGAGTAAGAAGCATTGAAAGGAGGGAGCCCTGGGGACAGGGAACATGTATGGGAGCACGGAAAACCTGCGGCAGGCCATCTAGGAAGTAGGTCACAGGAGTTAGAGAATGCTGACAGCATTTTGCTTTAGTCTCATCAAATTCATAGATGAGTTTAGGGAAATAATTATCATTAAAGTGAGTCCTGATAGGTTCAAAGCATGTACTTACATTTTTTCAGATCCTTTTATGTCCCTTATTAATGTTTTCCAGTAAAGAGAATGCATCATAAGGCATTCTCAATGACAGTGTGCTTCAGAACTTGACCCTCCCTGCAGATGAGAGCATCCACGTTCTGGACAATTTCCACCTTCGGGTAACATCTGCAGTTTGGCCCACCATGGAAAATAAAGTAAAAACTGTCTCTTGGGAACCTGAGGCAGAGACAGCAGGTTGGGAAGTTCCTGCCCTGTTCTTCACAGGGAAGGGAGAGCTAGCTTACGATTAGGTGGTCCTTCCTTATTCGGCACTATGGAGAGTCACCACTAGGTGGTGATGATGCTCCATGAGACATGGTTTTCCTCCTGAGCATTTCAGAAGTATGTCAGTCAGCAAGACTGTGTCTCATAAACAGAATTCTTTTAGGCTCAGTACCAAAGCAGACCACTGTGTGCATTTGGAATTTAATATCAGAGATGTCAGTGTTTTTAGAACCTGTGCTTTTACATTTTTCACTTAAATGAATTCCCCTTATGACATCGTTTCTTTTCAGCTAGATGGCTAAACCAGCGGTTAATCCTTGAGGATTGCTTATGTTTAAGAAATGAGCCACAAACTGATTTTTGGCCCATGTGAGACTAAGGGCATCTGCTTCCTCATTGCAGTGTCTTTGCCAGTAATCTAAACTCCGGTTAGATTTCCAGGAACTTGTCACTCTGAGATGAGGTGTTTATATTAATGCATTATCTAGAGGCGGGCTTGAATGCCTGGAATCATTCCTCTAAAATCCCTGAAGAGAATAAGATACTGTATCTTTGATGAAATGGGGAGAGAGTCTTTGTTTCATTGATATGATGGAATGCTTTTGTCAAGGCCCTCAGCTCCCTGTGTGTTTGCAGATAAAGGATTCATCAGTTTGTTTTCAGCATATGGTGCTTTTGGGAATGAATTGGTTGTGTTTGGTGTGGGACTGCAGAGTGTTAGATAAAAGGAGATTTGAAAACGATGCATTTGGAATATTTATTCTGAGGGTCAGAATTTCCCTGTTGAGTCTTTCTGTACTTTTCCAGCATCCTAGCTTTGCTCCATAAATTCAGAGTTTTGTACGTAGAGCTTTCCAGAAAGGTAGCCAGAGCTAGAAAGGTGGAGGTTTAAGACTATTCATGAAGTAAGTGTCAAGGGAGGGAGCCCTATCAGGTGGTAAGACTTTAGTCGAAGAACTGTGAAGGACCTCTGGCTTGGTGTTCCTTAGTGAAACCAAGAGGGTGAACGTGGCTGGACAGTCACACGTCTTTTCCTGGTGTGACTTCTACTCGTTTTCCTGTGTCTTCCTCACCTTTCTTTCCTGTGTTTCTCTTTTCTCTTCCCTACTCTTTTTCTACTGTTTCCAGGCCCCATCCTATCCTTTGTAGCGTTCAGTGTTACTGACTCCACGGCAGTGAAATATAACCAGAATTCACATCTGCAGTGAACCAGTTTGTTGCTAAAAAACCGGCGTCTACGGCCGCCTACCGTAGCTGGATGGCTGCATGAAGAGAATGTAAATAAGCCTGGACCAGCTGTCAGTGCCAGGGCGGCTCCAGCTGTGACAGTGGACGCTTGGCACTTATTAGCAGCGCTATAATTTGAGGCCCAGCCAGTCAGCTGACTCCTGTGCTGAGCACAGGCGTTTACATTTATCTAGATCTGAATGAAGCTTGATCCTCTTGTTCTCACTATCAGGGAGGATCTTTATTCAGGAAGTTATGTTGACAAGAGCCAAATGGTTGGGTAACAAAAGGATTTTTTTTAAGTCCCAGAAAGAGCACTCGTTCTCTGGCGTGGAAGTCCATGCTTCATCATGCAAGTCCATAAAAGAAGTGGGGTGAGGTGGGATGGGATTTCCCTCCCCGGGATTTGGCACGCCCCTGCTCACAAGGTGAGTCACTTCCTTCAGAGCTGGAGGGTTCTGGCAGAATAGCTTACGACCGCAGGCTGCGTGGCACGTAGCCATGTTGGGTAGGTGCCTCTCGGGGCTCTCAGCTCCCGGCATTCCCCCCAGCCACCCTAAAAAGTGACCTCTGAGGTGTGGAGTGGAGGAACAGCGCTTATCCAATGATGAGAACCCAGAGGGAGGCCTCCCTGCCTCAGATACAGTCCCAGAGTAGATCTCAAGCAGCATCCCTGTGGGCTGCCCTCCCGTCAATCCTGGAGCAGAGCCGGCATTGTGGCAGTGAGGTTTCAGGATCTAACTCTGTTTTTAACTTAATATTTTTGTTATTTTCCAGTTTTTAAAATTCCTCGTAGCAAACAGCATAGTGAATGTGTTCATCATCAGCTTCTTGATCCTTGGAAGATTTTGGTTGACAATTACACTTCATTACTTAACATCCTCACACATCTAACACTGGGACTAGAGAGCCTGGTTCTTTCCGTGGATGTGCGTGCGGTGTGTGTGTGTGTGTGTGTGTGTGTTCCCAAGAAGAATAAAAATAACAAAAGGCAAATATTGTTTACCTTTTTTCCTATACTGCCTTCCCAGTAAAAGTCATATAAAATACGTTGTCTGCTATTGTTTGCAGCACTTAATCTGAAAAGGAGACAGAGATCTACTCAAGGGGAGGAAAGGTAAAATATATACAAGGGAGGGGGGTGCACCTGGCAGGCTCAGTCAGTAGAGCTTGCAACTCTTGGTCTTGGGGTCTTAAGTTCAATCCCCATGTTGGGTATAGAGGTTGCTCAAGAATACAAAATCTTTGGGGCGCATGGGTGGCTCAGTCCTTAAGGGTCTGCCTTCGGCTTAGGTCATGATCCCAGGGTCCTGGGATCGAGCCCTGCATCAGGCTCCCTGCTCAGCGGGGAGCCTGTTTCTCTCTCTTCCACTCCTTCTGCCCGTGTTCCCTCTCTCGATGTGTCTCTCTCTGTCAAATAAATAAGTAAAATCTTTTTTGAAAAATAACAAAATCTTTAAAAGTACATATACACACGGCACCTGGGTGGCTCAGTTGGTTAAGCATCTGCCTTGGGCTCAGGTCATGATCCCTGGGATGGTGTCCTGTGTCAGGCTCCCTGCTCTGCTTCTTCCTCTTCCCCCCCCCCCACTCATTCTCTCAATCCCTGTCTCTCAAATGAATAAAAATCTTTATACGCACACGTATACATACGTGTATACACACAGGTTAAACAGAAAAGTTAATATAAACAAGACGGGGTTTTTTTTTGTTTCCCCTTAGTCCTATGGGAGTAGTTTTTATTCCTGCATTTAATCTTTTCTGTCCCTTGACACTGGGCACTGAGCAGTGAAAACAACGACCTCGCTTTCCTGGCCTGCCTTTGAGGAGGCTGAGAGGATGGTAAGCGGGCACCAGCAGGGCAGCGGGGCGGCCCCTCCAGCAGGCCGGGGCAGCCCTCCCACTTCTCCCCCCGGGAACTCGGGTCGGCGCTGCCTCTCCAGCAAGCAGAGGAGCGCATTTCAGAGCCCAGGCAGTCCAGGCAAGCTGAGCTATCAGTGTGGACTTGGGTATTCGCCCATTTCCTTGACACACACACCCCCATCCCACCCAGGAGGTGGCATGACTCTGCCGTCCCCCCAGAGAGCATTCCAGTACTTCTTTTCTCACCCAGGGAAGCTGCTCTAGGTGCTTAAAATGTTGCCACCTTCCAGGAGACAAATCACAGAACTCTCCGTTCCGAATGAAGAGGCTTTGTGTGCCTCTTCTGTTAGCAGTGCTTGGAACAAACACTTACGCTGGCCTTTATTAGGAAGTTCGGAATTTTGAGAGTTGTCTGGAAGACTGCTGTGTGAGAAGCATTTGCTGCTGCACTGCTCTGGACCCAGCGCCGAGCTGGGCGCCGTGAAGCCGCAGATAGCGAGGTGCCCGTGGCTGTCGCCTGCGCTGCAGCTCAGAAGACAGCCTGGCGTCCTGGTGAAGACAAGGGATTTTGATGTTAAACTGGCTCATGCTTTCGTTCCAGCTCTTCTGCTTCTTGGCTTTGTGACTTAGGGTAAATACGCCCCCTCCCTGAGCCACAGTTTTTAAATCTGTAAAAGGAGAATGTTTGCACCTACCTCATAGACCTCTGGGGAGAAGTCAGTGGCGTGTTGGGTGTGTCTCAAGGTGGGGGGGGGCGGGGGAGTAAGCAGGGGCCGTGCCAGCTCCAGTGCCTGGCACGTCTTGGGTCAGGAAACGAGCTGTCGCACAGGGAAGGCAGAGACTGACGCCAGCAGTGCGCACAGGTGAGGAATTCCTAGAAAGGAGGAAATTGTCCCATATTTCTAAACTCTCTCTCAAGAGTGTGGAATTCCCCTAAGGTGGGCAGATGTAAAGTCCCATTAGGGACCAAAAGATGACTTCTCGCATACCTTAGCTTCTTAAATCATGTACTCAGAAAACTCCTTTCTCACTAGCGTGCCACAGTGGAAAGAGGATAGGTTTTTTTAAAGCTGAATTTTGTGCTAATGTGTTCTGTAAGAAATGGCTACTGTTGCTTTAGCCCACATTGTTCAAGTTCAGAGAAGGACCCTTGCTTCTGTGGGGAGAGCCGTGTCCTGATAAAGGCTACCTGTTGTGCCCTACGAGTCTCAGTTTTTGGTCCACAGCACTGCTGTGTCCCTCCTTATGGATTTCTCGTTGATTTTTTAAATCCCTTTCTGAAAGGATTGACATTTCAGGGAATATTTCAAGAGGCAAGTGTAGGAAGGACCTAGAAAAACAATAGTTCGTTTTGCTGGAGAACCCAGAATTAGTCACAGTGAAGATAAAAATCCATGGTTTGTCTCCATGACACATGGGTTATGGTTTTTGTCTTTTTTTTTTTTTTTTAAAGATTTTGTTTATTTATTTGACAGACAGAGATCACAGGTAGGCAGAGAGAGAAGGAAACAGGCTCTGCTGAGCAGAGAGCCAGGTGCGAGACTCGATCCCAGGACCCCGAGATCATGACCTGAGCCGAAGGCAGAGGCTTTAACCCACTGAGCCACCCAAGCGCCCCTGTTTTTTGTCTTCTTGGTAGGTGCAGATCTTTGAGTCTTGACGACCTCACCCACCCTCAGTGTGGCAGGCAGGTTCGGAAGTCGGGGCTGCTCACCTTTTCACTGTCCTTGAAGTGAAAGGACATACCTCCTTGTCTCTCTTTTGTTGTTTGGGTTTCTGCTAAGATATGTTGTCTGTGGTGTGGAAAGAGACTGTGAATTTTTAACAGACTTGGATGGGCATGTTATTAAAGCTGAAACTCTGACCCTTTCTCATGGTTTTTGTGGCGACTATGTGCCATTGCTTATCAGACTCACCACAGCCTAGCCCTGTTCACAAACCATATGGGGATCATAAGCTTTGAGTGCCTATCTTTCTGCAAACCACAGTTATTTGTTTAGTGCCTTCATATGTTTTGTTAAAATAACTTAATGGTTTTCTTGTGTGTGCCTGTGGCCTCATCAAAGGAGAGATGCATTTTGATTCAAAGTCTTCAGAAATCTCATGTTAAAAATCCCTCAAGAATTGATGTCTACAAAATATCTTTTTATAGTCATTTGCCTTCTTTTTGTCTTGCCACTAATTGTGTGACCAGGTGTCAGCATTTTAATTTAATTCGTTTTACTGGTTTTCATTGCAGTGTCCTTGGAGGAGTGTGCCTGCATCACACGTGCATGTGTGTGCATCGTGTGTGTGTGTGTGTGTGGTGTGCACATGTGTGTTGGAGCACAGAGCCTTCATGTCCCCTCTTTGCGTTCTCAGCACAGAGCACTGCAGGGCTTCCGCCTTTGCAGGTAGATGAGAAATTGTTGCTATGGTAATAGCACAGGCATGAAAACACCCCATCTCCCTGTGGGTGTGTGTGTCAGGGAGGAGGAATGTGGGCAAGGGAAACGGGAGCAAAGACGAATGCTTAAAGCATAGAGCGGAGCCCTCGCAGGGTGGAATTTCTCGTGTGTACTGTTGGATTCAAGGTCATTTTCCTATTGCTGGGTGGTGCCTGAGCAATGTAAATGGCGTTTTTCTGTTCAGTGTCCTCCCTGACTTGGAGACAAACATAAAGAGAATGAGGAGGGCCTCTTTCACCCCCGAGGCTGCATGGCCCTCTCCCAGACCACGATTAGAAATGCACGTCTGTATCTGTGGGCCAGTTTACTGTTCCGAGTGAGATTAACTGCGCGGACTCAGAGCCCACTGCCCTTCGTCTCCACGGTAACAGGCTTGGGAGCCAGCCCTGCCATTTCTTGAAAGCGAATGGCAGCTGTGTGCTCTTTATCTGCACCACATACCAGTGCTCCTTGAGAAAACGACCTTGGCGACCAGGATCGGCGCTGACAAACTGAGTCCAGTCTGCCGAGGTCAGGATAAGAAGCACAGCCTTGGCTCTTGCGCCGTTCTGTCAGAAAGAGCAAAGGCGGTCCAGGTCCTGTGAGCTGGGGGTTTGTCACCTTCAACAGGCAGATGTTGATGGGCCTGCCAGTGGAGCTCTTACCATTAGCATCTTTTAAGGACTTTCTGCTCCTTGTCTGCTCAGTCACAGCTAGCAGGGGACATCAGAAGTCAAATCCAGGGCTGCCTTACTTGGTATTAGATGGTTCTAGGTGTGATTTGGGTATGGCTGGCTGGAGTTAAGAGTGCTTATCTTTTAGAGATACAAACTGAAATGCTTATAAATGAAATGATGCGTCATTTGAGATTTGCCTTAAAATTACACTGGGCGGGGCGCCTGGGTGGCTCGGTGGGTTGAAACCTCTGCCTTCGGCTCCGGTCGTGATCCTAGAGTCCTGGGTTCGAGCCCGGCGTCATGTTCTGTGCTCGGCAGAGAGCCTGCCTGTCTCTCTGCCTACTTGTGATCTCTGTCAAATAAATAAATAAAATCTTTTTATAAAATAAAATAAAATTACACTGGGCAAAAAAAAAATTACACTGAGCAGGATGCCTGGGTGCCTCAGTCGTTAAGCACCTCCCTTTGGCTCAGGTCATGACCCCAGGGTCCTGGGATGGAGCCCCACATCGGGGCTCCTGCTCGACAGGAAACCTCCTTCTCTCTCTCTCACTCCCCCTGCTTATATTCCCATTCTCACTGTCTCTCTCTGTCAAATAAGTAAATAAAATCTTTATTAAAAAATAAATAAAATTACACTGAGCAAGAGAAGATGGGAGAGTAGATGGGGTACAAAAAGCTAATTGGCCCTGAGTTGATAATTATTAAACCTGAGGGATGGGTATGTGGGGACCCATTACTCATGTTCATTGCCTATACTTTTATATATTTAAAAAGTAAATTTTTAAAACATCATATTGAAAAAAAGCCTAGTTTCACTTGACTTTTCTATATTTGTGTTCTTACCTACTTTGTTGCTTTGAAGGTATCTCACTTTTGGGAACTGCAAAGACTTGTACTTAGATGTCCAATTCTGTGGCATGGTCACTTTTTTAAGAGATGAGGGAAATTTGTTACATAATAGGAAAATGTTAACAGCTCTTTGTGGGAAGATGAAATGGCTGATCATCTTGGAGGAGAGAAGGCCGTGTGTGTGTGTGTGTGTGTGTGTGTGTGTGTGTGTGTGTGTATCTGTCTGTGGTTTCTGTATTTGTACAAGATTCTTCTGTAGGAGTGGTCATGACTTAGTGTTTTCCAGCTTCCCTGAGGAAAAAAAGACTTCAGCTACCCAGAAGGAAATCCAGAATGGATCACTAGACCGTAATATAACCAGTGAAACAGGGTCTAGGAACCTGGGCCCCTGTGCAGAGGCCCTGCTGGAGGCTTTTGGACAGCTTTGGATAGGCTTTCTCTGGAGTGACTTCCAGCATATGGTGCAGTTTCAAGGCCAGAGAAGAGACCAGATGACCTTTTGGGTGTCCTTCCAGTCCATAGTCCCTGGTTTCCAATACTGAGGGTTTTCAAACTGGTGTTTGTATTTGCTTTCCAAAGAGAAATAGGCTAAGAATTTCTCAGATCAAATCCCTATAGCCTCATAAAAGCACTTTTCAGTTTTATTTCATCAGAAATTCATATGAGAAAAGCGTTTTAAGTTTCAAAAGTTCCCTATACCTGAGAAGCTGATTGAGATTCTAGCCCAAAGAGAGTGATGTAGGCCACAATTTTTTCTTCTCTTGTCTTTGACTGCAGTTAGTCCTTTCCACTTCTCCCCTCTTCAGTGAGATTTTGCTGTTACAAACATCTCCAGTTGCCATAATCCTCTTGGCTCCCAGACCCTCTCACCTCCCATCAAAGCCACTTCCTCTTCTCTCCTGAGGCCGGCGCCCACTCTGACCTCCCCTTAGCTCTCGCAGCGTGGATCTCCTCTACAGGTAGACTCCTTGCCCCTGAGCCCTCTGTCACCATGGCCCTGTCTGTTGTGCAGTGCTTCATTTTCCCCTGCATTCTTCCCTTGGACTCACTCCTTCCTAAAACTTTTGCCTTGGTATCTTAGTTGCTCCCGCAGCATAGGCTTATGCCAGCACAGGCTGGTTGGCTTTGATTAGAATTTGGTCATTCATTCAGATTTTTATTGAGTATTGCTATGCCTCAAAAAAACACAAAATAGGCAGCGACAGCCCTACCCTGAGATCTGGGTCAAGGGAAGGCAACTCCTTATGCAGACAGCTAAATAGTGAGATGTAAAGGGAACTACTGGAGAAAGCCAGAGGAGGGAGGGGACAATCACTTTCATTGGGTGCAGTCTGGAAACACTTTGTGAAGAGCTGGATCTTGGCCTGACAGGGTCTTAACAGGACCTGATAGGTGCAGGTGGACCAGTATTCCCGGCCAGGGAGTGACGCAAACAGAGCTCTTCAGGGGTCAGCCAGTAGACATGTGTGACAGAACAGAGGAAAGTCGACTAGGAGGATGGATGGACTTCAGCTCAAAAAGGGCTCGAGGCCTGACTCTGATTCTGGGCACACCAGGGGGCTATTGCAAGCCTGATGTAGGGATGGTGTGATCAAAGTGCTGGTGGGAGGATGGATCTTGTACAGCCACAAAAGAGGGCATGGGGGGTGGCAACAGGTGGCATCTGGAACATCTGGTCGTTTCTGGTTACCTATCAGCCTGAGACCTGGGAATGCACAGTGCTCTTGTCCTCAGTTAACAAAACCTCCAGTCCCAAAGCCCATTTGTGCAGTGCTGTGGACATTTGCTAGCATTCTTTTACCCTTCTCCAGGAGGCCTCGGTGGAAGTGAATTGGCCTAAAGAAACACCAGTCTTGGGGCACCTGGGTGGCTCACTTAGTTAAGCATCTGCCTTCAGCTTAGGTCATGATCCCAGGGTCTTGGGACCGAGTCCCATATCGGGTTCCTTGTCAGCGGGGAGCCTGCTTCTCCCTTTGCCTGCTGCTCCGCATCTGTGCACTCACGCACGTGGTCTCTCTCGCTCACACTGACAGGTAAATAAATAAAATCTTCCAAAGAAAAGAAAAGAAACACCAGTCTTCTGAGGGCTGACTGAGGGGCCAGAGGGGAGAGGCAGACTGTCCAAGGCTAGCAGTGGATCCCGGGCGTGGCCCTGGAGCACACACAACACCCCCTACCCCACACCACCACTACCACCACCCCCCGTTTGAAGAGGAGGGAGGTAGAGGGGATGCTGGAGGGGTCCCCAGTGCTGGCTACAGGAAAACTGGACATCTGGCCCCTCATTTAGTGGCTGCTACTTTGCTCCAGTTCCATGGCCAACGTTTTCTTAATCCTTGGGTGCTTTAAATATGGAAGAAACCATGTACCCATCACAAGCTTTTCCCCACCCATTTAAAAAAGGCTTGTTTTCCAGCTGAAAGCTTGTTGGATAAGCTTAATTTCTCTCACTCAGATAAACTTAATTTCCCTAACTCCGATGTGGATACAGAGAATTGCCTAATTCTCCTTTTGCAACATGTTTTCCCAGCTGCTGGGAGGCCTGTTTTTTTTTCTGTGAGCCTCCCGACAGAAATGCAAACAGTTTAAGGCCCTCTGGTACCAACTGCTGTTTATTACCCCAGGGACTTGGATATTGGTGTGTTTTCCCAGGAATGTATTTATCTGGAGTTGGTGGCTACTCCCCCATCCCTCTGAGCCACGCAGGAGACAGGGATCAGGCTGGGCTGGACTGGGCTGGGCTTCACCAACAGCGGCTGCTCCTCCTCTGAACAAGGTCACCTCGCTGCCCAGCTTCAGTCCCACGGCCTCGTTGTGCAAGGAAATGAAGGCGTTCCTTGGATGAGATCTGATTGGAACTGTGTTTTCTGGGGCACCTCTGCTTAGATCTTCCAGCAGAACACAAACGGCCTTTTTTATACCTTGTTTTGTAAAAAGTGCATTTCCACCAAAATAAGGCTTGACACTGTTCATAAATAAACACATCCCTTTGCGGGCCAGGCCAGGAAGGAATGCATCTGGGAGCAGTTTGGCGGGGGTTTGCTTTTCCCCTGCTGAATGCCTGGTGTGCACTGTCCATCCAAGGGCGGCTGAGGGGAGAACGCTCTATTCTGTTGCTGCCAAAACCACAACAAATGACAACTTTCCGTTCTGTCATCTCTCTCGGCTCCACTGCTGGGCAAGCAATTCATTTTTCTACCATAAAAGGGCAACGAAACTTGTGTAGAGCCGTGGCGCCTTCTGCACTGCAGTGAGAAAGCAGAAGACAGCCCGGGAGAGAGCACGGTTGTGCGTTTGCTGTACGCACCTCCTGCTTGGGCCAGGCTGCAGGGTGGTGGGGGCAGTGGAGAGCAGGGCATGGGAGCTGTGCTATCTGATTGGGCATAGTGAGGTCGGAGCAGGCGTGGCCGTCCCTAGCATCTCGTACTCATCTAGTGGGACACATGAATGTGTAGTTCAGGCCTGTGCAGAGGAACTGCTTGATTTGTAATAGCAGACGCTGGATTTATCAGGGGACCTGGGAAATCATATAGCCCCGACACCTTCCTTGTACGGATAAAGGGAGGAGGTTAAGTGCAAGGTTCACGTAGTTTGAGGAAATTTCCCAACTTCTGTTTTTCAGTTATACATGGACTCTGGATTCAGGGATAGTTCTCTAATCTGTATATGTCCTCTGCTTGCCTCCATTAGTTGTGAGCCATAGAGACCCAGACTAATAGAAATATCATTCTTACTTGATGGGTGTCTGTGTCAGCCAGGGCATTCCAGAAAGTATGTTTTCTTTGTAGTGTTGTTGGCTATAAAATTCATGGATCCTTTAGGTGATTATAAATAAACATTGTTCAAAGTCAGTATAGGAGTAGGTAGAAAGCAAACATTTAGCTTTTTTGGTAACAGTAGAGTGGCTGTAGAATTCCTGCCCCATAAGCCTGGTGAAGAAACCAGAATAGGAGCTCAGAGCACAGTGAGCTGGAGCCCCACGCCACAGTAGGGCCACCTGCACAGACCTCTGCCCTGGGCCTCCGCCTTCTCTTGGAGCAGCCACTGCCCTAGAGAGGGCAGGTTCCCAGGTTGAGCCGAGAACTGTCCCTACATCTTTTTGCCTAACTCCCCTGAAGGTTTTCCTATAAAGAGCTAAGGTTTGTCATTTATATTTACCTTAACTCTTTTTTTTTAACTTAAAGATTTTATTTATTCATTTGAGAGAATACGTGTAGCAGCCAAGGCAGGGAGAGGGACAAGCAGACTCCCCACTGAGTGTGGAGCCCTACACAGGGCTCTGTCCCAGGACCCGGAGATCATAACCTGAGCCGAAGTCAGACGCTTAACCAGTTGAGCCACCCAGACATCCCTACCCTTACCTTAACTCTTAACTGCACATCTGATTTCATTGCGGATGCTGGAAATGAACCAAGCACATTCTTCAGGGAATAAAAACCATGTCCAAGAATCTTGCTGATCTGGAAATTTGGGAGGAAAGCAAAGATTTTCAAGTTTAAACTTTATTACCCCAATAGTACTGGTGGTCAGAATACATTCTCAGCTCACTGGCTCAGAATCAAAAGTTAACTCAGAAGTCATTCTTGGAAGAGAGTTACACTGAATAGAAATGGCAGAAACAAGCTCAGTATGAATGATTCAGGATCACATTCCTGGACCTTGTTGGAAACTGTTAAGATGAGCTTAAATCTTACCGTTCCAGCAAATAAAGCAAGTGGGTAGGCTGTGGTAAACTGGAGCATTTACACAATTCTTTTTTAGCATGACCTATCTAAATTCTTTTTTTCTCAATAGCATACCACTAAATATCTTAATCTGTTAAAGAGCTAATTGGTATATTTTCCCCTGGTATTTCTCAAGATCTTCACTGCCCTCAGAATAAACAGAATAATGCCCAAAAGAATTTGTCTCCACTGCCTGTCTCATACAATCTTTCCTTGTAGAAACCTTTGTTCTATTGTCAGCAGCAGCAAGAGAATTCCATCTTACAGAACACTTACTCTTATTAAGTGTAATTTTTATCAGGCTAATTTCTCAAGCAAATAGCATTTCCTTCTTGGATAGAGCCTCTCCCTCACCATCCATCACTGTCTACGCATGCCTGGGCGTCCTGGCTATGTGGTGACCAGCTTAGAGACATCAGCCTGCTCACTTCCTAATTTGGTCACAGTATGCTGCAGGCAGCCTTGCCAAACTTAGAAAAACACAAACACAGGGAGTAGCTTTGATACAGCAAAGGGGGATTTCCTCTTATCAGAAGTCCTACAGTTTGCCTCTTGCTTCCTCTAAAAAGAGGAAGTGACACTTTGGGAGGTTATAGCTCATGCTGAAGTTCCCTCTTTAAGCCTTCTCCTCCAAGCTGGCCTCTGCCCAGCTAGTTACTGCTCTTCCTTTCCTCAGCCTTCTTAATGCTTCTCAGCATTTGCAGAGTCTAATTTTATTCTTAAGGAATTTTAAGGAGTTTTCCACTTGAATGTCCATCAGCGGGAAACAGGTTAAATACGTTTCGGTGCATACACCAGGGGATGGCAGGCTTTTTCTAGAAAGGGCAAGAGAGCAGACAGTTTAGGCTTTTCCAACTACACAGTCTGTGTCATAGCTACTCCGTCTTGCCTTTGTTGCACACACGTAACCCTAGACGGTGCGTGAATGAAAGAATGTGGCTGTGATCCAGTAAGATTGTGTTTATAAAAACAAGCTGCAGGCCAGATTTGGCCCATGAGCTCCAGTCAATCAACCCCTGGCATACACAATAAGATTTAAAAGGATGACATGGGTCCAGTAGTGCCAACACGGAGCTGCCCCCAAGATGTTGTTAAGTGAAAAAAGCCAGGTGTAGAGCGGTGGATGGGTATGGTATGTTTATATTTGGGTCTCATATGAGCCGAGGACAGGTGTGCTGACATGTATGGAAAATCCGTGTGGAAGGGCAGTTTATTGCACTGGTCCCCGGGAGGTGCTTCAGGGGAGGCCCACGGAGGTGGGGGATGGGGCAGTTGGCCTGTATTACTTTTTCAGTTCAAAAAATGATGTAACTCATTTTCATCAACCCAGACAACTCCAAAATTTTAAAGCAAAAGGATTTTGTTCTGTTGGCTTTAAGGGAACTTGAAAGGTAGAAATGTGATTTTTAAACTGTGCTTGCATATGTTTGACCCCGCAGCCATTTCTCCTGGATCATTGTGGGGACTGACTTCACCTCCCTCAAAAAGAGTTCATGGCCTCAGATTATAGGTGAGGTGGTGGGGATGCAGGGTAGGTGGAAAGCGCTGGAACTCGGCAGCTCTGCCTTCTCACTGCCCTTTCTGCAGGAGCCCAGTCTACAGCACGTGCCCTAGAGCTGCTGGACGGTATGCAGCCAGTGAGAAAACTGTGGCCCCAAAGTCAGCCCCGTGGGGATAAATACAGCTTTCATTAGTTACCATTCAAGCTGTTTCCAGCTGCTTCCTTTTCCCATAGAGACTATTTCTGACTCACAAGTAAGAATGGGTTCTGATTCACCTAAGCATTACGATGACCTGTTTTAAAAATGTCTGCCCTTGATTGTGAAACTAGCAGATGAAGTTGTTACTTTCCTACTATGTAAAACAGCTCACTTTTGGTATGTGAGGATAAATAAAAGATTTAATAGCAAATCCTTCTCTGCTTAAAAGACAGTGAAGCAAGGAGCAGCTCAGGAGTCATAGATAACATTCGGCCTTGTTCTGTGGCCCTTCCCCCACCTACCAAGCAAATATTTCTCAAATGGCTGTTCTGATCCTTTTCCATGCATAATCTGCAGGCTTGTGTGTGGTCATTCAGTTCTTTATACAAAGTTCTTTGTAGGAAGGTGGGATATTGTACCTTTGGAAATCCCCCTTGGAGCCATGGCAGTGTGGGGGATTTGTAGATGCGGAAGCAGTTGTAACAAGGCAGTCCTGTCTTCCACGAGGGAGGGCCTGGCTGCCAAACCCGGGGCCTGTTCTGCATCACTTGTCTTGACTTTTCCTTTAAAAGCATTAAGTGGGAAGGTACCAGTTCTGCTGAACAAGCAGGCATTGCCTTTTATGAGAGAAGTCATTTAAAACATCGAAAATATGCTTGAAAGATACTGGTGTACTTTTCTCTGACCTCAATTTCATACACTAGTAACTCTCCCCTGCAGGAGACTTAGCATGACACACTCCCTGCCAGGTAGCCAGAGATGTGTGTCCCCTTCGGAAGAGGGAGCCAGCTCGATCGAGGACACCAGGAAGTTGTGCTTTGCCATACATATTGCCCTAAAGAGACGCTGTGCGTTTCAGAAAATAGATTTAAATCTCTCTCTTTCCATATCTTTCTCTCTCTCCCTCCCTCCCTCTCACAGACACACATCCTCTCCTCTTCCCCTCCCCACACCACCTGCACACCCACACACCCACACCCCCCTCCCCCGCTGTAGTCTCTCCATTACTGCTTTTAACCTTGAAACCTCTGTTGCACACTTACACATCCATCCTGTTCCTGCCCTTGCATTATTAATGGGCCTGGAGCAATCCAGCCAGAACACTGACATTACTAATTACTGCTTATAACTGAGAGGTAAGGAGCAGGGAGTAAAGTGGGTCACAAGACAGTGTCATAACAATAAAATACTGCTGTCGGGCAGAATTGCTTGGTGTCTGTGCTCTGTTGTTCAGGGTAGAGGTGGGCTTTCACCACAGGCTGCCCCAGTAGAGACCCTGCTGGCAGGAGGGGGAATAAGTGCTCTTCACCTTGGTCACCGCAGTCTCTCGCTGTCTGTGCACAGGGTTAGAGAAGGGGATTTGTTTTGTGTATATTAGTACGTAAAAACATCCAGAATTCTTGCTCTAGCCGAACAGCACGGTTCTGAGCCAGAAGGAACTGCCACAGAGGGCTGGCTTCGTCCTCTCGGGGCCACATGCTGTGTGCCCTGTGCTTGCCTCAGCCCTTCACCTCCAGGTCTGAGTCTGCTCATCTGTTAAGCGCCCTCCAGCCCGACTCCTTGGCGAGCGTGTACACCCCCGTGCGTTCATCTGTGCTTTTAGAAGATGTGAACTGGGGGCACCAAATGCATGAGCTGACATGACTGACAAAATACTGGGCGGCGGAGCATCCTCACTGCCCTGAATTTAACTCTGCCCTCAGATAGCCAAGGCCATTCCCGCCACCTTTTCTCTGTGGAATGAGGATAACACCAGCCCTGCTTACTCGGAGGGTGGTGTGATGCTGGCAGATGTCTGCGGAGGACAGGTTGACATGCCCGGTGGAGCCGCAGTGGCGGGTTCTCTAAGGGGAGGGCAGCATCTCCTCCCCTGGCCCGAGCGGCATAAGTTTCAGAGAGCGGAGCATTCGCTGCGCCACGGGGGCTGATGAATCTCAGGCCTTTCATGTCACCTGAGAACCTTAGCCAAAACCTGCCTGGCTCCTGAGAACACTGACTGTTTCTGCCAGAGGAACAGGAAATAGAAAGGGACTTTAAAGATGCAAGTAAAATAAAATACAGACTTACCTACCCCTTCGCATACCACTTTCTGGAACTATGCATATTTAGATTATTTTACCTGTGTACTATCACGGGATTCTAGTCCTGAACTAGAGCTCTTAAGCTGTGGAAATGTCACTTGTAGAAAGTCCAGGAGGAAAAGAAAACTATTTTGAAATAGTATTTTCTATTTGTTTAAAAGTACAAAAGACCATTTTGAGAGGACACAAAGCTTGGACTTTTTTTTTTTTATGGCTTCATGAAAGAGAAATTATTGATCACTTGACAGTAGAACTGAGAGGAGGTGGGTTTCTAGGTGCCCTGCCTCCTGGTCTTGAGATGTTTTGCCTTTCTCTTTTCTTTTCCTTCTTTTTTTTTTTTTTTCTTTAAATACTACAGATGTGGCCACAGTTCACAGAGTATTGGGGTGAGTCGCAGTTCTCAAAACAGAAAGTAAATCCTGTCACTTTTTCCCATGTGTCCCACACCAACCAGATGCTTGAAACAGGCTGTGTGGAAGGGCGGGCATCCCGAGGTGGCATTGCCCTGCGGTGGGCTCCCCAGTGCACGTGTGCACTGATGGCCGAGCCCCGCCCCGGGAACTTCTGTCTCCTCCCCTTGCCCTCCTGTTCTTCCACAAAGGATGGAGCCACAGCAAAACCTCCGTACCCTGAACTTCTTGGATCCACTTGATGAAAAAGGGCTATTTCCTTTATTCAGTTCTTTGAACTCTTTTCCTCTGTTTCCTCATTTAATCAACATTCGAGTTCAGAGTCTGTTAAATTTTACTTTAAAAAGCGCAGTGATCTGTATGGAATGCACTATCAAGTGAAAACAGCGAGGTAAAGTGTGTGCACTGTGTTTGGTTCTCTTGTATAAATATGTAAAAGGTTTATCTGTTAAGTATGTATATTACTTTTTCTGGAATGAAACAAAAACTGCTAACCGAAGGCTTAAAACAAGAGGAGTGCACTCTGTCTTCATTTATGCTTTTTGTGTTTCTTAGTAGTGTGTATATGGGTGTCCTTGCTCTCACCAGTAATCTCTGTATGAACAGAGATTAAAACAAAACACCCAGCAACTCCAAGACAGATAACGTGTTTTAGCCAAACACTTTCTCCTCCTGACATTCAGTCTGTCTGGAAAGAACCAGCCAGCAGCTCCTGCTTCCATTTCTTTGTAGCTTTTGGATATGTGAGTGTCTGGCATTTCATTTACGGTCTACTTTTTATAACTTTTTATGCTCTCCTCTCAACGTAAAATAATTGAAAGACGACAAATCATTGCTAGAAATGCCTTTCAGTTTTTTCACAATTTTGTGCTTTTAACAGCAGAATAACACCCTGGTGTCCTCACTGCCCAGCAGTAGGAATCCAGGACTTGAAGCAGGGATGTCTTCTGTTAAGAACACTCTCCTGACTGTTCCAGGAAATCTTGGCAGAGCTTCGTGGCATTTCGATGGTAAAGTTTCATCTCACTCATTTGAACTGCACGGCTCCCTCCATCTGTTAGACCTAGACTCATGTCAGTGTCCGATTTGTCATCGTGCAGAAGTGAGATTCACATAGCAGGAACTTTTTTTTTTAATTTATTTGACAGAGATCACAAGTAGGCAGAGAGGCAGGCAGAGAGAGGAGGAAGCAGTCTCCCCGCTGAGCAGAGAGCCCGGATGCGGGGCTCGATCCCAGGACCCTGGGATCATGACCCGAGCTGAAGGCAGAGGCTTTAACCCACTGAGCCACCCAGGCACCCCTAGCAGGAACTTTTGATGCTAAAATCTATGTTGTATGTTTTCTCAATTAGGGAACAAAATCAATACACAGAAAACAGAGACTTTTGCTGTTTGGATGTACCCATTCCTCTCTTTGGACGTACCCATTTACTGCCGTTTGGACGTACCCATTCCTCTTCCATTCTTTGGACGTATCCGTTTACTGCTCGAGCCACCTCTCTGGTTTCATTTCCAAAAGCTAGTACCTTCCATCCAACATAAGTAAACTTACCAGAACAGCTGATTTTTCCCTGCTAGAAAACAGAGGAAACAACAGGGTGAGAGGCTGCTCATTATGGAATGACAGGAAGAATTTGGGGCATAACCTATGTAATCTAGGCAAATTCTTCATTCTCTTAGGAACTTGGTTTCCTCTTCTGTAGAATGGGTATGATGGTACCTGCCTGTCTCAGTGGGTTGTCTGAGGATTGAAGAAGGGATGTTGGTAAGGTTCTTAGGTGGCACCTCTCATCTTCAGAAATTGGGTATCTTCCCTCCAAGACACACAATAGATTGGGGTGACCACAGTCTCTTCTGTGGTTGATTATCGAAGAGAAGGTTATCTCTGGAAGACAACACAGAACAATATGTTTTAATGAGAAGGTAAAATAGAAGAGAGGATCCCAGGACAACAGAAGCAAAGAACTTTTCCAAGACTCTGGGGGAGGGGGTGCCCCGTCAAGACCCAAAGGGGTGAGGACTAAAGTGGGAATTATCAGTGGGCAAATGATGTGGAGCCTACAAACTGTGAAGATGTTTATCAAGGCTCTTTTTTCTAAAGCTCAGGATGACCAGAGATTCTAGCTATATTCTATCTGCCACGTTTTTACAACATGTACTCCACCGAATTTTTTACATAGTTTTCTACAAGATCAGTATTTTAAATGCATTATAATGCTATGAATGTAAAGAATTCACATCTTGAAAATGTTTTGCTTTTGTCCAAACCTTCTTAACATACATATTTAATTACGAGGCATGAGGATTAATGGAGCTTTGAATATTTAAAGCTCTTTTCCCAAGATTAATTTGATTTAATTACCCCTGAGCTCAGCGTTTCCAGCCTTGGTGACTTGCCATTTGGATGTGTCTGTGAGAGGAGAGGGGCTCAAGCATGCTTCTCTACCCGCCAAGCCCCTCCCTATTCATTTTCAGCTCATCACTTTGTCCTTTAAGTTGGGGGAAGAAAAGAAAAGGTAGTAGAAGTTGACTCTACAGAGTTCATCTTACAGCTTGCTGTGTTTTTAAAGTAACAATGTTTAGTGTGCATCCCTTGGCATCCAGGACGATAAGATAGCAGAACAATTTCTACAGCCCTGCTCTTCCAGAGACTTAAAAATCCTCGCTTGGGCCCCAGACAGGGGCCAGTGGACGTCTCCTCTCCCAACGTTGATCACAATTATCTATCTAGTTGTGAAGGCAGAGCAGGGCCGAGAGCCTGTGGAGCAAAGAGAAGGCTGTGTCTTTGTTCAAGGCAATTGTGTTCCCTCCACCTCAGGCTGTCCCCACCAGCAGAGCCACCCTTGTGTCCACATCTGTGGTGGATGATAGCTGTGGGGAGCTTCCCTGGTTCTGGCAACCTGAGGCCAGTGACTGAAGGCTCACTGTTTTTCTGCTGTGGTCTGGCTCCCTGTAAGAGGCAGAGTGTGGAATGAGCAGCCAGTAACAAAGGTGGCGGGGTTGAGGGGATGCACAGGTGTAGCCCACAGAAGCTGGCTTCCTCTGGTGTGCCACTCCCCGGCAGCAGGGCCAGGCGCTTGTGCTCAGCCTGAGCGGGGGACAGGGTGTTAAATGATGGCCCTTCCCTGCACAGCCTGGAGCGTGGGGTTGGGGAGCAGCAGCAGACTGCCTGAGCAGGAGTTCACATTTCCTTCCTGCTACAGGAGGGGACCCTACAAAAGCTAAGGTTTTGTGCCTTGAGCAGATGCTATTTGGGAGCCCATTGAAATAGGTGTGAAGATGTCAGTAGAGGCTGCCCTGTTTCCCTCTGCTCAGGAGCTAGGGCACAGACACCTGGGCCTTTAGCAGACCGGAGAACGAAACACAACTCCTGGGGTGATCTTCGCTGCCACTGACATAAGCAGACTTGTTTTCCAGAAACCCCAGGAGCATCACACTCCAGGAGTGGCGGCTGGTGCTTCCTTTAGCAGGTCAGGAGTAACAGAGACTGGCAGTAGTTTGAACATCAGGATGGTTTTCTTTGTTTCTGTATTTGCTTTTGCTTTTTAATGCACAGGCTCAGCTTAGAAAGCCCAGCTAGGGGCGCCTGGGTGGCTCAGTGGGTTAAAGCCTCTGCCTTCAGCTCAGGTCATGATCCCAGAGTCTTGGGATCAAGCCCCGCATCAGGCGCTCTGCTCGGCGGGGAGCCTGCTTCCTCCTCCCTCTCTGCCTGCCTCTCTGCCTACTTGTGATCTCTGTCTGTCAAATAAATTAAAATATTTTTTTTTAAAAAAAGCCCAGCTAGTGGAACCCCATGTTCACCCATCACAAGTCAGTGTCAAATACTGGCCAGGCTGAATTGCTTTTCTACCCCCTTGTTCTTCACACATCACCATCTGCTTTTATCTAGTCCTTAACTCAGCCACAGCCAGTCTTCTCACTGTATATAACTTGTCATAGCATAATGTTACTATTTTTCCTTAAAAGCTTCCCTGCCTCGTCCCGCACCCCACATCCCCCACAATAACTGTATGATTCATTGATTATCTGCTGCTTTGTTAAGCTCTTTAAAAACTATTCCCAGGCTTAAGTGTAACCCTGAAAGAGATGTCATTACCCCCATTTTACCAGATGGGGACACTGGGGCTTGTGGGGTGACCCGATCAGGTTGGGGGCCACTGGCACGGTGGTGGAAGGACTCATCTGAGGCAGAACAAAAGACCTAGATATTTACTGAATATACTGCAAGGGAGCAGTGGGCAGGACAGCAGAGGGGAGACTGTGTGCCAGGACGTGGTAACAGGGGCAGGGGTGAGTTAGGGGGGAGTGAGGACATATGGGAACATACAGAATTTCCCTTTTGTGGTACCTGTGCCTGCTCGCAAGTAGCCCATTGTGAATCAGATCCTGTGGCTCTTTCAAGGTGGGTGGCCTGATGGAACTGTTCGCATTCAGCCCAGTGGTCACTGTGGGCACTTGTGCCTTACTCATGTTTCCATTGTTCAAGCCTATTGCCTAAAAGTGGCCTCAATCCTGGCTCTGCTGTCTATGGGTGTGTACTTAACCTGAGCCAGGCAGAGGCCAGCACATCTGTTTAGAAGATTCTAGTGACATAGTTAAGATAGTGATGCCCGTGGGGTGTCGGAGTGGTGTAGTCAGTTAAGCACCCGATTCTTGGTTTTGGCCCAGGTCGTGATCTCAGAGTCCTGAGATCAAACCCCAAGTCAGGCTGCACACTCAGCATGGAGTGCTTAAGACCGTCTCTCCCTCTCCCTCTGCCCTTTCCTGCATGCACGCCCGCTCTTTTTGTTTTCTCTCAAGTAAATAAATATTTAAAGAAAAAAAACAGATGATGCACAAGTGCCTGTGGCCAAGGTTACATCTCACGGAGAGCAAGGAGATGACATTGCTCCTACCTTGGTGTGGCGAGGAATGTGGGAAGCACTGGCCATCCCTCTCGTCACAGCGTGAGAAGAGCAGCTGTCCTTTATGGGGTGCACCCAGTTTCTCGTTATCTTTCTCGTTTATCTTTGCGGAGATCCTGCCAAGTACTTGTTCTCCCCATTTTTATCAACAAGGAAGCAGAGGGTGCAGGACTTGCTCAGCCTCACACTGATGCCTCTGGTCCCTGTCCCCCGCTTCCTAACATGTGATGCTGTATCTTCAGCTTGTGGTCTCGCATTTGCTTTTTGCCACGTGATTGTAATCATTCTGTAAGTACCATGTCGTGCCCAGCTTTTTTTTTTTTTTTTTAACTTAGCCTGACAGAAACACCCGCCGTTCTTTTTTTTTTTTTTTTAAGATTTTATTTATTTATTTGACAGAGAGAGATCACAAGTAGGCACAGAGAGAGAGAGAGGGGAGGAAGCAGGCTGCCTGCCGAGCAGAGAGCCCAATGTGGGACTCAATCCCAGGACCCTGAGATCATGACCTGAGCTGAAGGCAGAGCTTAACCCACTGAGCCACCCAGGCGCCCCACCTTCTGCGTTCTTAAACAGTTGGTGAACTTGTGTCAGACAGATGTGCTCTGGTTGAGTTCCATGTGCCTCTAGTCCGAGGTGTAAAGTGTTTTCCGCTTTTGCTGCTGCAGGTGGTACAGTGCATGGCTTTTGTACATAAAGCCTCTTCTTTCTTAAAATGCTTCCTTAGGAGAGCTCCCGAGAGTAGAACTCCTGGGTCCAAGAGAATCCATTTTCTTGAGACTTCAAAATTCTTTCCAAAATTTGAGTTACATGTAGTTCTCTTTCCTCCGGTACATGCTGCTTATTTTATTTTATTTTTTTTAAGATTTTATTTATTTATTTGACAGAGATCACAAGTAGGCAGAGAGGCAGGCGGGGGTGGGGGTGGGGAGCAGGCTCCCTGCTGAGCAGAGAGCCTGATGCGGGGCTCGATCCCAGGACCCTGAGATCATGACCTGAGCCGAAGGCAGAGGCTTAACCCACTGAGCCACCCAGGGGCCCCACATGCTGCTTATTTTAAAAAGAAAAGTGCCATACATAGTCTGTTCTTCAGCTCAGACACTGGCTGCCCTTCCAGAGGGACCCCGACAACTGTGAAGGGCTACTCTGTGAAATAGGTTTTGAAGTGTTTCCGGAGGATTTCAAAACAAAATAGGTATCTTTAGAGTTCACCTTTGAGCAAAAGCCAGTGTGGGCCAGTCCCGAGGTACAGAATCTACCAACTTTGCAGCTTAGGAAGGGGAAAGCCCGCGCTCTGTGTCCCGGCAGGATGGCACTCGCTCTGCTCTCGGGTGGCCTCCGAGTGGACAGGCGTGCTTGCCGTCGAAATGCGGGCACCTCTGGACGGACCCTGCTGGGGGGAGAAACGGTGCGAGAAGAGCGAGAACAGATTTGCCCATGAGGCTGTGTTGTGTTTTGTAATTAACATATCATGTAGCACTTGTTTCAGCGGTGCGGGTCTGTGAATCATCAGTCTAACACAATTCACAGCACTCCCTGTGGCACATACCCTCCCAGTGTCCATCACCCACACACCCTATCCCTGCCCCCCACCCCCCAGCAACCCTCAGTTTGTTTTCTGAGATGGTCTCTTATGGTTTGTCTCCTTCTCTGGTTTTGTCTTATTTCATTTTCCCTTTCCTTCCCCTGTGATCTTCTGTCTTGTTTCTTAAATTCTTCGAATCAGCGAGACGTGAAACTCTGTCTTGAGAGCATGAACATGTTCCCTCAAGGCTGAGGGTGGCTCAGGGAGTTTGTCACCTTCAGTCACCTTTGTAGCATTCTTTAGAAGATCATGCATGCATGCACCCTTTGAGGCCACAGTCTTAGACTCTGAACTTGCTTTTTTTTTTTTTAAATTTTTTTTAAAGATTTTATTTATTTATTTGACAGACAGAGATCACAAGTAGGCAGAGAGGCAGAGAGAGAGAGGAGGAAGCAGGCTGTCCGCAGAGCAGAGAGCCCGATATGGGGCTCGATCCCACCACCCTGGGATCATGACCCGAGCCGAAGGCAGTGGCTTTAACCCACTGAGCCACCCAGGCGTCCCCTGAACTTGCTTTTGAGTTTGGTCTTTTCCCTTCCCATTCTGGAAGTGTTTCCCATTTGTAAACTCAGAACTGAACTGTGGCACTTGATTGGACACCCAGGCCCGTGAATAATGTACTCAGGCGGGCCAGTGCTGTCTGCGGCATGTGAAAGTCGTGACCAGTGAGGCTTGGGCCAGCTCGCCAGATGCAACTGTCCCAAGTTGAGTTGCGACATTTGTTGTTGACACTACCTAAGTAATGTGGACAGGGAGACGTTCATGATGTGGTCAGATGGTAGACTTAGGAAGGAGGGGGACGCCTGTCCTTGATGCTCAGGGTCCTGTCTGACCCTTAAGGCTTTCACAAAACCCTTGGAATAAAGTAGGAAGAGATGTGCATTGGAAGAGGGCTAGTGGTTTTTAGTGGTTTTCCTCCCAGAAGTGTAGAAGCTATTGGAGACACAGTGGCAGGCCCTGGAGGGATAGTGACGATCAAAATCTAAGCTCTTTCTGTGGTCTCAGTCAGAAATGGTGGTGGTTTCTGGGCACAAGCAGGAGTGGAGGGACCTAAGGTAGAGCTGGAAGGATTAGCTAATGGGTGGTAATGTCCTTTAGTGTTACAGGGGAGACCAAGAACAGCTTTGTGAGGAGACCAGGGGATCCTGGATTGTTTCAGAAATGTGTCGCCAGGATGAGCTGTAAGCCTGCTGCTTAGGGGAGCCATCAGAGCCTGGGCACAACGGGGAGGGCTGGGGCGGTGGGGGCTGACTGATTTTGCCTGGGAGAGTCGGATATCGTGGAGAATCAACTCCAGGACTGGACCTAGAAGGCTGCTCTAGGGCTGGGGCAGAGGAGTAGGAGAGGCTCCAAGAAAAGGATGCAGCATATTGAAAGTGTTTCCAAGGGTGGGTGGGGTGGGGAGGTGACGTGGCTGGGAGGGGGACAGTCCCCGTGGGAAGTCCATCCAGGATAGGAAACGGGCGCAACATGATCACATTCAGTGTCTCGGACGGATATTCTGATAGCAGTTTGAAGGAAGGTCTGGAGGTGAGAAGAGGTTGGAGGCAGGGAGAGCAGAGAGGGCGGCTCACAGCATGAAGACACCTCGTGCAGCCTCACTGCCCCCCTCATTATGGGACCATCTGTCACCAGCAAAAAGGTAGACATGGACAGGCTGGCCCTTGGGGGGAGCAGCTGGCTTTATCGGAGTGTGATAGGAACTGGCTCCAGATCCTGTGTGATACTCTAGCTATTCCTGGGCCAGTTGTTGTTTTGTTTTGTTTTTTTGTTTTTTGTTTTTTTAAGTAGGCTCCACACCCAGCATGGAGCGCAGTGTGGGGCTTGAACTCATGACCCTGAGATCAAGACCTGAGCTGAGACCAAGAGTTGGACACCTAATGGACTGAGCCACCCAGACACATACACACACCCCACCCCGGGCCAGTTCTAAAGGCACTGCTGTGGCTGTTGTCGTAAGATCAGGGGTTTTAAAACACATACACAGAAACGTGCTCCTTCTCTCGGTGCGGTGCTGTGGTATGCTGTGCTTGCTTGCTTTTTTAATTGCATCCTGCAACAGCACATCCCACTGGCAAATTCCATGGCAGGCATGTTCTTTCACTTGCTTGATTTCAGTGGATTGATTTTGTGATACATTACCACAGTACCTAGAGCTCAGGCCTTGTCACATAACTGATTATGTGGTGCAGACACCAGCTCCCAGAAACACCAGGCAGGGGGACTGCTGAGGGGCTCTCCAGTCAGCTTTCCCTGTCGGAGGGCCTCAGCCAACTTCCCTGGCGTCCTCACCGCCTGTCCCTTGGAGGTGGGTCAGGCAACAGTGCTCCCTGTGCAGCTCCATTCTGGGCCTAAGAGAGTGGCCCAAAGTCCCTAGGTGGTGGCAGAGCTTGCTGTCGATCTGGCGCTGTTGGCAGGCCCGGATGGAGTAGCTCTGCCTGCGTCAAGACCCCAGCCCCTGTCCCGGTAGCTGAGTGGCCTTCAGCCGCCCACGTCACCCTCTGCTGTAGTCTCCTCATCACGGGTGCTGTGCTCCCGTGGAGGGAGGTCTGTTATCAGGGCAGAAGGACTTAAGGTAAGAAGGTGCTTAGTCCATAAGCATTGAGCCGGTGCTGGCTGGTCCCTCATCCTGCTGCGTATCTAAGCTCGTCCTCCTAGATTTGGCAGCCTTACTCAGATATTCGGGGCTCCCATACATTTCCTTGTTGCTCTGCTCGTGGCCATCTCCAGTCCCTGTGCAGGCAGGGTTATTGGAAAGCAGCTGGTAAACTGCCCGTGCCCCCTGCGGACCTGCTGTCCGGTCCTTTATCACTCTCAGTGCTCTGTCAGCTCTCCCTTTCCTTCTGCTTTCTAAGTGAGAGAAGCCAGCTCTCACTTGGTGAGCTGGTGTCCAGAAATAGGTGTCACCCTCTGTCTGAGGGCCCTCTCCATCCTGATTGTTGCAGACGCCCATAGGGCAGGGTATTCTGCACTGCACTGGAAGGGCAATGGGGTGAGCAGTCCTGGTAGCCTGGTAGCTGACACGGAGCAGCGGCTCCCCCCACTTACGGTCCCTGCTGCGTGCTGCCGCGCTGTACATGCTGGAGGGGAGTTGTCTCATTCCATCCCCCAGCCCTGACATCCCTTTTTATAGATTTGGAAACCGAAGGTGGGGGACGCCTGGGTGGCTCAGTTGGTTAAGCAGCTGCCTTCGGCTCAGGTCATGATCCCAGCGTCCTGGGATCGAGTCCCACATGGGGCTCCTTGCTCGGCAGGGAGCCTGCTTCTCCCTCTGCCCCTGCCTACCTCTCTGTCTGCCTGTGCTCGCTCTCTCTAACAAATAAATAAAATCTTAAAAAAAAAAAAAAGGAAACCGAAGGTGGGAGAGATGAGGCATCCACCCACCCGTGGTCACCATTGAGTAAGTGGCCGAGGCAAAGTGCCCAGATCTACCCAACGTTCCTGACCACGCTGGTTATGTGGAACAGGTTATGTGGGGAGCCCTGTTGCACTCATCTGTCTGAATCTCACTTGCCTGTGTGACGAGATTAGCGGTATGTGCTTGGGAGGCTGTGATGCTGATGAGAGGATTATCTCAGGCAGAGGCAGACAGTTGTCTGTCAGTTCCCTTCCTGAGACTGGTCACAAGCCATTGTTCTGCAGATCCTGTTCATGAGATATGGATAAAATACTTAACATTGCAGAAGCTCAGATGACATAAAGCTGTGTTTTGTTTCTCTGCAGGTGGCTGTTTTAAGTGAGCCGAAAGCGTTATCCATGGATCCAACATGGGTAGTAGCTTTCCAAGGGTGATTGTTCTATTAGTCTAGTGAGGAGCTAACAGTTACAGCAGGCAGCCAGCAGAGGGCCCCAGAGCCTCACAAAAGAAGCCTAGATTTTGGCCTGGGCTGGATGCTTGCCAGTTTTGGAGCCAGCGCCCTTTGGCTCAGTAGGGATGCATTTAGGCAAGCCTGAACTGGGAGGAAACCCCAGCACCTCCAGGATCAAGATAGGAATCAAGCAGAAGGTAGAAATTAACAGTTAATTATAGAAGAACAGTTGCAGAATGTGGTGACCTAATAGTCCTGTGTGGTTTTGCTTTGAGAGTAGGACGTGAGATTGTGTGCCATTGTATGTAAAGGAGTAACCCACTGGCTTCTGCAGGAACCAGGAAGGAAACAGGAAATTAATTGTCCAACTCCTTCCCATTCTAGTATCCCCTTGCCCTGATTTTTGAGTTTCTGATTCAGTAACCCTAATGGCCTCCGTATGTATGACCCTCCCTCTGGGCAGATTCTTTCCTGGAATGTTCTGAGCAGCTGTCCCAGGGCTGTGGACAGTAAACGCTAGTGAGGTAATGACAGACACGCCCAGAATGGGATTAGCTGTTTGGCTCTTAACCCTCAGTATTAGCAATTGAATGGCCAGATTCCAGACTAGTTCTTAGTAATTTCTTTCCACTCAGAGGATCCTGGCTGTAGGTGCTTCGAACAATGCCTTTATAAGGGCCTGTTATTATCATCAGCTAAAGACTGTATATGGACGTTTCAGTCATGGTCTACATCTTACTCTTTTTATTTTCCTTTTTCTTCCTTTTTTTTTCCTCTGTGGTGGAAAGCTTGGGGAAATGGTAAGAAAGCCAAAAGAATGGTTATATCATTAGCAGTCACATCCTACAATGGGCACAACTTCTCTCCTGCACATCTTTAGTGAACATTGGAGGCATTGACACACATACAGCAAGTAGAACAGGTAGTGTTCAGAGGCAGCGGGAAATGATCAGGAGAAATGTATGCTCAGCAGTCTCTTAAGTAATATGTGCTTGCTCTGAAATGAACACCCTGATGGTTTAGAAATGATAGAAAGTAAAATCTTTTCAGCTTTCCGCACCTTATAAGCTCTGCACGAGTGCTGTTAGAATGTTGAGTGGGAAGGCTGTGCACATTTAGATTCTGTAGTGGCATTTTACTTAAACTGGGCCTCTGGTTAGGTCATTTGACGGGGTGCCTGGGTTGTTCCGTTGGTTAAAAGGCTGCCTTGGGCTTAAGCCATGGTCCTGGGGTTCTGGGATCCAGTTAGCATCAGGCTCCCTCAAGAGCAGGGAGCCTGCTTTTCTCTCTCCCTCTGTCCCTTCCCCCACCCCCGCCGTTGAGCACGCTCTTTTGCTCTCCCAAAAATCCTTAAAAGAGAAAAAAAGATCATTTAACACTACTTCATTTGATTTGTCTTTTAAGAAGCAATAGCTCCAGGACACCTGAGTGGCTCAGTTGGTTAACTGGGGTCCATCAGGCTCCCTTGATCAGCGGGGACAAAGAAATAAAATCTCTCTGATAAATAAATAAAATCTTCATTTTTAAAAAAGATTTTATTTATTTATTTGACAGACAGAGATCACACGTAGGCAGAGGGGCCGGCAGAGAGAGGAAGGGAAGCAGGCTTCCTGCTGAGTAGAGAGCCCCATGAGGGGCTCAATCCCAGGACCCTGGGATCATGACCTAAGCTGAAGGCAGCGGCTTTAACCCACTAAGCCACCCAGGTGTCCCTAAAATCTTCATTTTTTAAAAGATTTTATTTATTTGTTTGTTTGAGAGGGAGAGCATGAGCAGGTGGGTGGGGTAGAAGCTAGAGGGAGAAGTGGATTCCCTGGCCCACAGAGCAGAGAGCCCAATGTGGAACTCGATCCCAGGACTCTGAGATCATGACCTGAGCAGAAGGCAGATCCTTAACCAGCTGAGCCGCTCAGGTGCCCCAGATAATTTTTTTTTAAAGCAGCAGTAACTTATATATTTATATATATAAATAATGCCCACTGGAAATAGGGACCTTGGTGAGATTGTGTCCTGCAGTCTCTGGTCCTGTGGGAGCAGCCCAGCTGGACACACACCTGGTCCTGGACCCAAGGTCAGCCTTGAAATCACAGCATCGGACAATGGCCAGAGGGGAAGCTGTTTGAGCCTGAGACCTAAGGAAGAGGGGGTGTTTTCTGTATGTCATGGTTCTCATATTGTCCTGTGTTTATGAGTCCTTTGTTGTTTTGTTTTATTTTCCCCAATTGTTAGGCCTGAAGTGCTATTCTTCCATAAAAATAAGGTCTTAGATTAGACCAGCTTTTTCCAGCTCAGGGCTACTCTTTCCAGGTGTGCCTCTGCCCACCCACCCCTACCCCCGACCTTGCCCTCTCTGGGTGTCCCAGGAGCACCACTGAAGCTATGGGAGCCACACACCAGGCAGCCTGGACTAGAGCAGTGGGTCTGGAGCACTCGACACCATATCTTTCTGCGGGGAGCAGTTCGAGACTCTGCTACAGGTCGGCTGTGACTGCCTGGGCTTATCTTGTTTTTTACACCTGCCATCAACACTTTCACTGCCAGCTTTGTTTTGTGTTGAAGTTTACGTAAACTTCTCAAGTAGGGGACTGGGGAAAAGGGAGTTTATTTGGAACCAGAACTTGATAGAGGAGGTGCTGTGGGCTTCAGGATATGTGGGCTTCTGCCTCTCCCTGTCGAGACACAGCCCAGCAAAGTGTCCCCGCAGCAGGAGCCTCCCATGCGGACCCACGATAGCCCTGGTGTCTGAGACGTGGACAGGAGGCACCCTCTCTAGTAACTAGCTCATACTGGGCACCGAATAAAAGTCACCTCATCTAAGTGTTCCAGAACCATTGCTGCTTTCCATGCTGTTATCTCAAAATAAAAAATGAAAAAATGAAGCCTTCAGTTAAATTGTGGGACTCTGCCGTGTTACAGCAGAAGCACTAACCATTTTTGCATCCATGTTGCTATAAAGGCTCCCCTCCTTTTGCTCCTACAAATAAGTGAGCGTCAGCACCTCTTTGAACAGTCTTTCCGAGGAGTCCTGGGCCAGCAGATTTTCCTCATAGGCTATGGTTTCTTAGGGTTGTTTGGGGTTTTTCTCTTTACCGGATGGAAGAGGTTCTTCAGAACCTTCCGACTTGCTCTTCCACCTGGCGCCGAGTCTCATGCTGGACGGAAGCCTGGGCCTCCTGCACTCCATCCTGAGTCTCCTCCCTCCCAGCTGCTCTGTAATGCCAGGTTAGCCTTGCTGTTCCTTCACATCACCTAGGGAGAACCTTTTGAGTGAGGAAGGGGCTTCTAGAGCCCCAGGCTTCTGGCCCTTTCCTCACTCAGTAGTTAAGAAAACCACGTGTGGTACGTTTTCAAGCGTGGGCTGGGAATGGTGAGAACAAGGGGCCCGGCGGGCGAGTATAGCAGTTCAGTGGATGAATGTTTCCTCTGTGCCTGGAATTGCCCCTGGCTGTATCCAGTCCTGGGCCTGACCCGTGAAGTGCATGCGGGGAAGTTGCAAAGTGGACGCGCGCACACACTCCCCCCCGCCCCCGGATCCATGCGTGTGTAGTCCTTGTCAACATTATGAATGAGTTTTTAGTTAGCTACCGATAGATAAAATCAGATTTTGTGAAAAATTCCAGATCTCTGAGTTCTCTTTTCTTTTTTAAAGATTTTATTTAGGGACGCCTGGGTGGCTCAGTTGGTTGGGCGGCTGCCTTCGGCTCAGGTCATGATCCCAGCGTCCTGGGATGGAGTCCCACATCAGGCTCCTTGCTCAGCAGGGAGCCTGCTTCTCCCTCTGCCTCTGCCTGCCACTCTGCCTGTGCTCGCTCCTGCTCTCTGTCTGACATAAATAAATAAAATCTTTTAAAAAAAAAAGATTTTATTTATTTATTTGACAGACAGAGATCACAAGTAGGCAGAGAGGCAGGCAGAGAGAGAGGGGGAAGCAGGCTCACTGCTGAGCAGAGAGCCCCAATGTGGAGCTCGATCCCAGGACCCTGGGATCATGACCTGAGCCGAAGGCAGAAGCTTTAACCCACTGAGCCACCCAGGCACCCTCTGAGTTCTCTTAAATTTAAAACCTTGGGCAAACTGAATCTCACTTTTGCTTGGCAGCTGTCTTCTTTTTTTTTAATTTTTTAATTAACATGTACTGTATTATTAGCCCCAGGGGTACAGGTCTGTGAATCGGCAGGTTTACACACTTCACAGCACTCACCATAGCACATACCTTCCCCAGTGTGGCAGCTGTGTTCTTGAATATTACAGTCTCCTGAAAGTTAAGGACAGAGTCTTATTCGTGGTTTTATTTGTACTTCCTAACACAGCGTCCAGCTTGCTTGGTAAATATTTGTTGAAGTAGATGTAATTAATTACACCTAAATATCGTTAACTATTTATTTTTGGTACCAGTGAGAAGGTAGAGGAAGATGGATGCAAATTTAATTCAACATGTGTTTTGTGAATTCTGGAGACCTCTCTTTATTCCCAGAAAATAGATTCAAAGTCTCATTCCTGTCGAAGTTGGTCAGTAGCATAAACTATCTCTTCACACTGCAAGCACTCTACTCTTATTAGGGGGCCGGGGGACGGTGCTTATTCTAAGGCTGGTTGCTCTGCTTCTTTTAACTGAATTAGGAAACAGAACTCTCCAACCTGATCATTTTGTAGGGTGAGAGTATTTGACATCTTGAGTGAAGACAAAAGTAACTGGGGCACCTGGCCGCCTCAGTCATTAGAGCAGCCTTCTCTTGATCTCAGGGTCGTGATTTTGAGCCCCACATTGGATGTAGAGATTACTTGTTTAAAAATTTAATTAATTAACTCATATCACTGCAAGGTTAATGTTCCCCCAGAGTAAACACATATTTAGAGGGAGGTACTTCCAGGAAGCCATGTATTCATCTGGATTAGAAATAAATTGGTGACATTCTTGGTTTTCTGGAACTCTACAGTCTGTGTTTCCATCTGTCCCCCCAAGAATCATGACTCAGAGTCTCCAGCGAATGCAAAGATCGGAGGGCGGTGTGAGGGGTCACGACTGCTCAGGAGGCACCACCATCTAGGGTTTGATCGACATCAAAGGCTCTTTTATTAGTTTGCTAGGGCTGCCATAACCAAATGCCATAGACTGGGTGGCTTAAACAACAGAAACTGATTTTTTTCACATTTCACAATTTATTTTCATTTTTCTGGAGTCTGTAAGTCCAAGATCAAGGCATCAGCAGGTTTGATTTCTTCTAAGACCTCTCTCCTTGGCTTGCAGATGGCCACCTTCCTCCTGTGTCTTTCCATGGCTTCCCATTGTGAACATGGCATCCCTGGGTGTGTCTCTGTGTGTCCACATCTCCTCTTCTAAGGATACCAGTCAGATTGGATTAGGGTCTGCCCTGCCTTTTGTCAACCTAATCACCTCTTTATTTTTTTCTAAAGATTTTATTTATTTATTTGTTAGATAGAGATCACAAGCAGGCAGAGAGGCAGGCAGAGAGAGAGGAGGAAGCAGGCTCCCCACTGAGCAGAGAGCCCAATGCAGGGCTCGATCCCAGGACCCTGAGATCATGACCTGAGCCGAAGGCAGAGGCTTAAACCACTGAGCCACCCAGGCGCCCCCTAATCACCTCTTTAAAAGCCTTATTTCCAGATAGATACACATTCTGAGGTACTGGGGGCCAGGACTTAAGCATCTGAACTTAGGGGAAGGGGGCACAGTTCAGTCCATAACAGCTACAAATAAATGATGTGGGGTCTTTTTACTGGGTCAGATAGTCAGTTGGGAGAGCAATAAAAGGCAGGACCGATTATGATTGGGTTTCTAGTTGTGCCATAGCTAAATCAATTAGAGTATTAGCAAATGCATCCCCTGGGTGTTTCCAGGTCCAGCCTTCATCCAGGCACATGGAGCAATTGCTTCTGAGCCTGAGTAGAGCAGAGCTGGGGGAACCTGCAAAAAGCAAATGGCTTCAGTGAAGTTATATCCTATTGTCCATCTGTTATTTTGAGCAGTTGCTGTAAGGAAAGAATTAAGAATGAAAACAGCTACTAGCAGTGCCAGAACACAGGCTGCCCTCTGGCAGCGTTTTGCAGGGCCAGGTGCTCAAGGGAATCACTGTAAGCCCTCTAGGGCAGGGGACATGAATGGGGGGAGGTGCCTTCATCTGGACCTCCATGTGGACCTTCAGCTCTACCTTCCTGGGCTGGATTCTTGCCCTCCAGTAAAGCTATAGGTGGGCTGCACATGTGGCCACCACTTCACCAGGTGGCCCTGTAACAGGAACTGAGAGCTGGGGCTGCAGATGAATCCTGAAGACGGTCACATTTGCAACATATGGTGTTAGGAGACGTACTCACAATCAATATTTTACTTGCATTTCTGCTTCCTGAGGTCATGCTTAGGTTTTTGAATGTGAAGAAACTAATGAAAAAGTGGGAGTAGGAGTTAAGAATGCTTTAGGATCAGACTTTTTTTTTTTTTTTCAAAGATTTTATTTATTTATTTGACACAGAGAGAGATCACAAGTAGGCAGAGCAGCAGGCAGAGAGAGGGAGAAGCAGGCTCCCTGCTGAGCAGAGAGCCTGATACGGGGCTCGATCCCAGGACCCTGAGATCATGACCTGAGCTGAAGGCAGAGGCTTAACCCACTGAGCCACCCAGGTGCCCCTAGGATCAGACTTTTGTGAAGGGGTTTGAGATAGTGGCATCCTAAGGTTTGTTTTATTTTGTATATACAAAAAATGTATATACCCAGGAATAATCAAACAAGACGATAGAAGTTGGTTTGTCTTCATCAGACAATCAGTTCAGCATTCTCCCTTGGGTCTGAATATCTCCTCTTGGCAGCTGCCCCCACATGACATGGCATCAGGCAAGCCCACCTCCCTCCGTAGCTGGGTCCTGCTTGCATCGGTAGGCAGCCACAGTGCTCAGGCAGGTGTGTGCTCAGGGCAAACAGTTTACATACAGTCCTGAAGCTGTGTCAGCACCGTTTACAGGACTGCTTTCCAAAGTGCATTGTCCACAGTCTCATTTTCAACAGTATTTGCTAAATTTGATACTGAGTTTATTGTTTGTTTAGCAAACAGTATTTGCTAAATTTGATTTACAACATGAACAGTTGTAGACTCCACTGCCAGCCCTTCCTGACACCTCACTCTCTTGTAACTTTTTGGTGTCTTACTGTTAAATCTCTTGATCACCTTCCCCTTGGAACAAGATGGAGTGATGATTTCAGGGGCATTGAGCAAAAGAGTGGATAATGAATGAATGTAGTCAACTTCCCTATAATTGCCAGTAGCAAACCTGATCTTCTGAAGAACCCAGATTGTCTGTGTCGCTCCCCTTCCCCCATAGAGGTATCAAAAGGATCAGCAAAACCAAAACCTGTATAAAAACAGGTCAGGGCTTCTTAAAGTTCACTGTGTATCAGAATCACTGGCATTTGTGTCAAAATTGTAGTTCTGATGGGGAGGTCTAAGAGTGGAGCCCGCTGTTCTGCATTCCTAACAAGCTCCCAGGTACAGACAGTGCTGCTTGGGGCAAGGGACTAGGTAACTGACCCTTGAAAGGACCATCTGTAGCCACCTGCCTGCCTTAAATGTTCTCCAGTGTTCTTCACAGTAGTATGTCCTGCATCAATAATCATTGATTAAACAAGCCACTCCTATTTTGAAGGGGAGGACTGGTTTTCATCTGGAGAAAGAGCCATGCGAGCATGTGAGTAGGAATATAGGAACAGTAATGTCTGGAGACCTCCGATGGGTGATGTACCAGCCAAACAGTGTTGTGCTGTTTTCCACAACAAAAATATGTGAAAGACATTCATTCCATAACTGGGCTCGTCAAGCCTTGTGAGCTGGGAGAATAAAAGGAATGAGGGATTGGAAGAATAGTGGCATGCTCATGCTGTTCATCATGCGGTGTTTCTCGCTTGATATCCGTGCCGGTGGCCCTGTCGCCGTGCCTTCCAAACTGGGACTCTTCCTCACACACTGTTTATCATGCCAGTGTCGAGCTGACCTTGTTTTCCTCCCTTCTCTGACCTGCACTCTCCACGTATCTCCTGTGCCCAAGAGACACTTTCCTTTTGTCATACTTCAGTAGTAGCAGGAGGAAATGACCGAAAGCCCACCTTTGCTGTTACTCTGAAAAGGGTTTTTTGATTTGTGTGTATATGCTTTTCACGGGGCAGGAGGGTTGTTTGGTTGTTGTTGCTGTTTTTTTGTTTTTTGTTTTTTAAAGATTTTATTTATTTATTTATGTGACAGACAGAGATCACAAGTAGGCAGAGAGGCAGGCAGAGAGAGAGGAGGAAGCAGGCCCCATGCAGAGCAAAGAGCCCGATGCGGGGCTGATCCCAGGACCCTGGGATCATGACCCGAGCCGAATGCAGAGGCTTTAACCCACTGAGCCACCCAGGCGCCCCTGTTGCTGTTTTTAATGAGAAGGTGAAACACTACCAGCGTGGGCAGCAGCTTTCTCCTTGTAAGCCTGCTACATACATGGCGCTTGTGAAGTATGGGAGCGCCTTGGCTTCCGGCTAAGGTCAAGGATAGGACCTTCCTTCCGACACTAGAGAAGGGGGACTGTTTGTCGTCTGCAGCACATCGGCAAGCCATGCTACTCTTGGTTTTCTTGTCCTGCTTGATAAGAATTAAACAGCCCATCGTTATTATACCTCCTCAGCTGATACCAGAACAGAATTAGTGAATTTTGAGGTGGCCAAGAAGGATCAAAAGTGATTACACACACCCCCCTTCTTGTAAGTAGTCTTCACACCCAGTGTGGAGCCCAACATGGGGCTTGAACTCACCACCCTGAGATAAAGACCCAAGCTGAGATCAAGAGTCGGAGGTTAACCGACTGAGCCACCCAGGTGCCCCAAAAGTGATTGTACTCTCAAATTTGCTTTACCTTTGTTCTTTCTGCAAGGACAGAATTCTGGCTCCTTGTGATGTCAGTGTGGAAGAAATGTGAATTTTTTTTTTATTTTTTTATTTTTTTTTTAAGATTTATTTATTTATTTGTTAGAGAGAGAGCGAGCACAGGCAGACAGAGTGGTAGGCAGAGGCAGAGGGAGAAGCAGGCTCCCTGCCGAGCAAGGAGCCCGATCCCAGGACGCTGGGATCATGACCCGAGCCGAAGGCAGCCGCTTAACCAACTGAGCCACCCAGGCGTCCCAAAATGTGAATTCTTTGGAGGAAGGTCATCCGAAAAACCTTTACAAATGTGTGGTCCCCTTGATTCCCATCCCTTTTCCCGGAGCTAACTGTGTGGCCGAGGACACACGAATGGTTTATAAATGGCCTTCCACTCCCTGAGCATTGAGGAAGGCCCTGAACTCAAAAGAAAAGAGCTTTGTGGGCAAATGTAGTCCAAGCAGAGTATTGCCAGGGTTCACTGCTGAAGGATTAGGCCCTCTCGTGTGGAGCTATCCAATATGGGAAGCCCAAAGAAAGCATGTGGTTTGATGACATCAAGTGCAGCAGACGGCACCCAGCACTCTGCTTCAGCCTCAGTGAGCGCTTGGTAAATACTGTACGTGGACGGTGTCCTCACAGGCTCTGCCTTGTAAACCATATGAGCAGAAGAGCAGAAACAGAAAAACAGACATATGCAGATTACACTACGTGCACGTATAGAAAATAGGCCTGGGGGAACATCAGGCTTGTGCTGTGTTCTAATTCTTAGTGAGTTGGACACAGAAATGGCAAAGCAGTCAAAGGTTTCCCAGGAAAATGGAGCCCACTAGTGACGTAAGCATTCAGAGGGACCACTTCCAAGTGCCAGGCTTCATCACCGAGGCCATGTATTTTCTCATTTTGTCTTTATACTTCACCAGGGAGATCTGAAGAGTAGGTCTTTGAGAAGAGACCAGGGAGACAGCCCATAGCATAAATAGCAACAAATTGTCTTAATGTCTAAAGCCTAGGCTCTTTCTGCTATATTGTGCTGTCTTCATTCCTTTCAAGAGTTGGAACAGCAGGTGGGGAAAGCTGGTAAGCTTCAAAAATAAAAATAGAGGGGCGCCTAGGTGGCTCAGTGGGTTAAGCCTCTGCCTTCAGCTCAGGTCATGATCTCAGGGTCCTGGGATGGAGCCCCGCATCAGGCTCTCTGCTCTGCAGGGAGCCTGCTTCTCCCTCTCTCTCTGCCTGCCTCTCTGCTTACTTGTGATTTCTCTCTCTGTCAAATAAATAAATAAAATCTTTTTAAAAAATAAAAATAAAAATAGAAGGAAATCCATGGGGACTTTCTAGTTATCAGCCCAGAAGTGCACCTGAAACCACACTTCAGAAGCCATTTATTTAACTTCCTTTGTTATTTTTTCCTCCATTCTGTCTACCCAGAGTGGTGAGTCGTAAAATCCTTCCAACAGAACATGTTTGTGCGTCTTTCTCCAGGCACAGGAACCAAAAGGCAACTAGAGAGATTGCACTGTTCAACAGAGAGTGAGTGGGGGCCAAGGTCAAGGGAACGGCCTCTGCCGCCTCATAAAGTCCAGTTCTGAAAGAGGAAATGAACATCATTAGAGAAAGAGCAGGATCGAGGGATTGGCAGGGAGGGTATCAGGAAGATAGAGAAATGCAGTTGCACACGGCCTGTCCGGGAGTGCCAGGGAGAAAGCAGCTGCTGCAGAGAAAGAATGTGGACTGCTGTGTGCCTCCCCAGCCTGCTTTATTGTCCGCTTTGTTTCCCACCCTGACCCCCGCCACTCCTTTAAGAATCTATTCTCCTGTCCCCAAGTTTTCCAGAAGTCACTGTTCAATCTCGGTATCAAGAAGGGTCATATCATGTAACCCACTTTTTTTTTTTTTTAAGATTTTTTATTTTATTTATTTGGCAGACAGAGATCACAAGTAGGCAGAGATGCAGGCAGAGAGAGAGGGGGAAGCAGGCTCCTTGCTGAGCGGAGAGCCCGATGTGGGGCTCGATCCCAGGACCCTGGAATCATGACCTGAGCCGAAGGCAGAGGCTTTAACCCACTGAGCCACCCAGGCACCCCCATGTAACCCACTTTTAACAACTCAATGAAGCCTCCGTTCTTACACATCCACTCCCCAGCATGGCTGCCTGCCCCAAGCCCAGCTTTGCCAGAAAGAGTGTATTGATACGTTCCACCTTGAATGTCTACCTAGTTCTTTGTTTGGTTAGAGCTGAAGTTTGTGTTTCTGGGAAACTGCTACTACGAACTTGTGATCTTACATTTCATGAACATTGCAGTTCTAAACCATTGGTAATTAACAGAATTTGAGCCAGAAATTATCTGAGTGTTAGCTAGTGGTTGGATGGGGCTCAGAGTTAGGTCAGTTACTTGTACCTTTCTTGGTTCCAGGAAGCTCACCATTTGCAAGGGCTTTGGATTCTGTCACTCTAGGCCCACAAAATGATGGAGGGGCGCCTGGGTGGCTTAGTGGGTTAAGCCTCTGCCTTCAGCTCAGGTCATGATTCCAGGGTCCTGGGATCGAGCCCCGCATCGGGCTCTCTGCTCGGCAGAGAGTCTGCTTCTCTCTCTCTGCCTACTTGTGATCTCTGTTTGTCCAATAAACAAATAAAATCTTTTAAAAAAAAATGATGGGGGGTGCCTGGGTGGCTCAGTGGATTAAAGCCTCTGCCTTCGGCTCAGGTCATGATCCCAGGGTCCTGGGATCAAGCCCCGCATTGGGCTCTCTGCTCATCAGGGAGCCTGCTTCCTCCTCTCTCTCTGCCTCTCTGCCTGCTTGTGATCTCTGTCAAATAAATAAATAAAATCTTTAAAAAAAAAAAAAATGATGGAAATTGTGTTTCAAATTTTACTATCACCAGAGAAATGTAGGAAAAATGTGCCTCACTACTCAGACCGAGAGAGAGGGATATAGAGTTATAAACTAGCCCAAAAGATAAAGCTTACCAGTCCCTGGTTCATATCCATTTCTCTTGCTCCCTCTTTCCTTTGTCATTTTTCCATTTTAGAAACCCAGTCTGGTACTTAAACTCCCCCCTCACTGAGAAGCTTCCTGGTCCTCCCTTTGTCAACCCTGCATACCACTCCTGGAGCACCCTGGGGCTCTGACCTGTGCCCCTCTGCATCTGTCCCCACCTGCCACAGTGATCTCATCCAAGCTGTGTCTTTAAACACCTTCCACATGCCAGAGCTTCCCACACCTGGGCTCAGAACATACCTCCTAGGCAGTTCTCAGAAATCCCCTGCATGATCTTTAAACCTGTCATGCTTTCTTCAAGAGTAACTCCATTCTTGAGTCCTGGGGGAAAAAAACATGCGCTCATTTTGGAAAGGTAAGTTATTGACTTTATTTAAGTTAGAATTGTGGTAAGCTACACTTCATAACAGTCTAGGGTTATTTTGTGGGGTGTTTTAGGTGGGTCAGATATCCCCAGCTTATTCCCCATTTTCTCAAACGAGAGAATAAATCCAGGCCTTGGTAAATCCAGGCCCTGTTTGATTAACCCCATTAGTAAACACACATCTGCTGTCACAGTTCGAGATGCTGCATCTCTGTACTGTCTTTAAGGCTTCCTTTTCTTGAAGGAGGGCTTCATTAAAGTTCACGGACTCTTAAAAGGGGTGAACATAATGACACCTGGGCACCAGATCGCAAAAGGCTTATAATATGCCTGGGTCTCCCGCTGCACTGACCCCATGAGCTGGGTTTCGTGAGCAAGCCTGTTGATGAGAACTATGTCCCAGCCAGAGAGAAGCTTGTCATTTGGTAAACTGAGAAGACGTAGGCACCTTTCTCCACCGCCATAACTAAAGACTGGTGTTGGTCTGAATGGCACTCTGCCTGGACTGGAAGATCCACCCTCAGAGAAACAATACAAGTGAAGGGACTGACCTAGTACCCCCACAGTCCCCACAGGCATGTCTGCCAAGACGGAGTATACCATCCCCGCCACGGTGTTGGCCCAATAGGTGAAGATAATCAGGTTAGGAAAGGTCCATCAAGGTTAAGCCAGAGCAGATTTTACAATAATCATTTTTGAGAAGATTTTTCCACAGCTGCCTTTTTTCATCTTCCACACTGAACTGGTAGCAGGGGCTAATCTGAAAAGCCTTTGAAGCTTCCAGAATAGTTAGCATTACAGTCTGTGATGCTCTGTCCTCCAATGGAACACTAGATATTTGCCTTCAGATCATTCTATTCTTATTTGAGACCCAGTTCTAAAATGCTTAGTTGTCTGGTTTTCAACTGTTTAACAGATCGATGGGGAGAAAGAGGAAGTGCATCAGGTAAGCATAGAAACAGCAGCAAAAAGGGATCACCTGAAAGCAGGGAAGAAACCATCCAGTCAAACAGGAAGATTCCAAGGGGGCAGTGGCCTGGGGACATTCAGGGTAGGGACAAACTGCCCAAACACCTTGTTAGACTCCAGTGGCTTTCCTGCTTACAGCTCAGAGTTGTGGATGTACCACAGGACCATAACTGTGCATAATCAGGAAGGAAAAGATTGAATTCTGTTCCATCCTGTAAGAATTCCATCCCAGGTGGTTAAAAAAAAACGCAAAGTCCTAGTATCTATAAAGCTGTCCAGGAAATACAGAACAATGCATATCCCAGGTTCAGAGATTCCATGAGGTCCTCTCACTTGCCGGGACCCATCTTTCTGAGTGTATGCTTATTCTTACAAGTTTGATTTTTGACTATTCAGAGTTTTTTCGAGTTTTTCAAATTCTAAAACTGAGTCCTTTTTAGACTAAGTCAATGAAGTAAATCCACAAGCCTAACCAAAGCAGAAGCATAAGTGAAAGAAAGATCCACCCCAGAATACACCTGTACTTACGTGCTTGTGCCCTGTTGGTAGTGCTTTGCCTTCTGATTCGTGAATATGGACGTTAATGCAGTCTTTCTACACCTGTTTGTTTGTTTTTTTAAGATTTTGTTTATTTATTTGACACAGAGAGAGAGATTACAAGTAGGCAGAGAGGCAGGCAGAGAGAGGGTGGGGGAGAAGCAGGCTTCCTGCTGAGCAGAGAGCCTGACTTGGGGCTCGATCCCAGGACCCTGAGACCATGACCCGAGCTGAAGGCAGAGGCCTAACTGACTGAGCCACCCAGGCAGCCCTGTTTTGTTTTGTTTTTTAAGATTTTATTTATTTATTTGACAGGGATCACAAGTAGCCAGAGAGGCGGGGGGGGGCGGGGGGGGGGGGGGGGAAGAGCAGGCTCCCTGCTGAGCAAAGAACCTGATGTGGAGCTCAATCCCAGGACCCTGAGATCATGACCTGAGCCAAAGGCAGAGGCTTAACCTTCTGAGACACCTAGATGCCAGGTCTATTTCTTTTTTCATTGCATTTTGAAATATATTTTACAGGGGCACCTGGGTGGCTTAGTCGGTTAAGTGTCTGACTTCAGCTCAGGTCATGAACCCAGGGTCCTGGGATCAAGTCCCACATCAGGCCCCCTGCTTGGCAGGGAGCCTGCTGCTCCCCCCGCCTGTGCTCTCTCGTTCTGTCAAATAAAATATATATATTAATATTTATATATTAATTATACGTACAATTTTGTGTGTGTGTGTGTTTAAGCCCAGCTTTAAAAATTCTCCCAGCCTGTTGCCAGACCAGGCATGCACAGGAATGCCACGATGGCCTTCATCCCTGCTTCTCGGGCCTGAGTGGCAGGGCCTGGTTTCTCTACTTCGCTGCCTCACAGCACATTCTCAGACCTAGACTAAGATAAAAGCAGACAGTATGTACAAAAAAAACTTTTTTTTTTTCTGACTTCGTCAAGGAAGGAAAAAGTGGCAAAAGTATATATACTTTCTACTTGGGAACCCATAAAGGGACACTGAGTAGGCCTTTGGGTAAGAAACATTAATTAGCATTTATTTGCTTTTCCCTTCTGGGAAACCAAATCACTGAGGGAGCAGTAGACATGACTGCTGCAGAGGAAAGCCACCAAGGCAAGGCCTCACAGAGAGGCAGTGCTATAATCGGGACAGGGCTTCTCCAAACACAGTCTGTAAGCCTGCTGTAACAGTACCCCAGGAGCTGGTCTGTATGCAGATTCCTGGGCCCACCCGGGACCCCAGTGTCAGGATCCACATCTTTCATTAGTAGCCCTGGTGAGTCTTGTGCACACAGAAAGTGAGTGCCAGGGCCAAGGGTGTGTCTGGCACTACTGGTCCAGAAGCTGAATTTCCTCCTACTGACCCAAACCAGATCTACACATTGAGGTTGAGAGAAAAACCAGAATGCTAGCTCAATCACAGAACGATCACATAGACACTCAAATTGGCCTTCCAGCATGTGCCCTCTGTCCCCACGTGCACATCTGAGAGGGAGCCCATGGCCAATTGTCACTGCTGCAGGACGGTAGCTGTGACAAGGCCAGAGATGCTCAAGCTGACCAGTGCCCTTCCCTCTCCCTCGGAGTGTGGTCAGACTGGCACATTCCTGATTCCCCCTTTTACTAGCCTCAGCTAACATCTTCCCATTCCTCAGATTAGTGGGAGCTGCAGGTGAGGCTGGAGTGCTCTTCTCGGTCACACATCCTGTGTGTCCTGTGTGATTTGCAGCGTTGCTCCTTGAGCCCTCCTGCCACTTGTCTGTCTTCCCCAGAAAAAGTGCAGCATTTCTCATGTTAACACTGAGAGCAAGGGTAACTTCTCCCTGGGGTCTGGGCGGTGAGGGCCTTTACTTTTATTGTCTGCTTCCCCTCAACATGCCGGCCCAGTCCACCAACGACGTGAAAATAGAGATGTGGTCCTGAAGCGTACTGTGGGGATAACATCTTTAGGTTTTGCCTGAAATCTGGAGCTGCTCCTGGGGCTTGGTGACCGTGGAGTCCGAGCAGTGAAGAGCTCACTTTGCTGGCTGCTCCTGTCAGGCCAAGGTCCCCAGAAGCTCCAGGAAGCCCAGGAGTAGTCCTTGCAGTGAGCAAAGATGAGATGTGCTTGGGCTTCTTTCTCCCCAAGTCCTAGCAGTGTTTACTTTCAAAGTTTGAAATTATCTATTATTAGATTCACCACTTCCTAATATATGGCTTTGCTGTGAGCCCTCCTGAAAGCTGTTGTTCTGCCTGTTCTTCACTGAAAGCATTAGCTCCAGGGTAAACCAGAGGTGGGGCCATTTTTAAATTCCACACAGTGTTTCCTGGGAGCTCCTATTGAGAAAGAGCCTCTCCTTAGGCGCCTGGGTGGCTCAGTCCATTAATTGTCCGCCTTCGGCTCAGGTCCTGATCCCAGGGCCCTGGGATCAAGTTCCCTATCCGGCTCCCTGCTCAGCAGAGAATCTGCTTTTCCTCTCCCTCTGTCCCTCCCCCACTCATTCTCCCTCTTTCTCTCTCTCAAATTAATTTAAAAAGGAACTTTTTAGTTCGGGGTACCTGGGTCACTCAGTTGAGCCTGCCACTCTTGACTTTGGCTCAGATCATGATCTTGGGGTTGTGAAATTGAACCCTGTATTGTTGGGCTCCCCACTGAGCAGGGAGTCTGCTTGAGATTCTCTCTCCCTCTCCCCCTACTACCCCTGCCCTGCACTCCCCGCAGCACACGGGCACTCTTTCTCAAAATAAGTAAGTCAGTCTTTTTTTTTTTTTTTTAAGATTTTATTTATTTATTTATTTGTTTATTTATTTGTCAGAAGAGAGAGAGCGCACAGGCAGACAGAGCGGCAGGCAGAGGCAGAGGGAGAAGCAGGCTCCCTGCCGAGCAAAGAGCCCGATGTGGGACTCGATCCCAGGGCGCTGGGATCATGACCTGAGCCGAAGGCAGCCGCTTAACCAACTGAGCGACCCAGGCGTCCCTAAGTCAGTCTTTTTTAAATAACAGACTTTTGGGGGCACCTGGGTGGCTCAGTCCATTAAGTGTCTGCCTTCAGTTCGGGTCATGATCCCAGGGTCCTGGAATTGAGTTCTGCATCGGTTTCCTTGCTCACCGGGGAGCCTACTCCTCCCTCTGCCTGCTGCTCCCCCAGCTTGTATGCTCGCTCGCTCTCAAGTGTGCAAATGAAAAATATCTTTTGAAAAATTTAAAAAAAAAAACTTTTTGGTTCATGAATGAATGCTAATAAGTTAACAGCTTTCAAACTGTTTTGAATGTGACCTACTATAAACCGTAAAACCACTGTGTACGGAAATATACTTGTATATAACCAGAACAGTAGTTTTACAAAACAGGTACCTGACATGTGGAGTGCACTCCAGTATCTTCTTTTCTGTTGTCATTTGAAAAATAAATGAACAAATAAACACTGGTCATAATCTACTAAAATGATTTCACAACCCACCAGTGTGTTGCAGTTCAGAGTATAAACATCATAGCTCTAAGGGACTCTGGTTCCACAAACTTGTGCGGTTGTGTTGAGCATCTCCTATGGGCAGACCCCTTTGGACTGGCTTAGTCACGACCCCTGCCCTCCTGCCCCTCTCAGAGGCAGACAGGATGGCTCACAGCAGGAGGGTTCTCCATGAAAAGGGTATGGGTACATAGGGGTTCTTTGGGACTCACCTACTCAGGCGCTTGTGGAGAGAATGAATCCTCTTCAAGTCAACCTCTCTTTACTCTGGGCACAGGCCACCAGTCGTCACCTCCCAGGTGATCTCCTTTTACTGGCCTTCCCACCTCCAGTGGCCTGGAATGCTTTACCCCACACATCACAAAACTCATTTCCTCACCTTCCTCAGATCTTTCTTTAAATACACCTTCTCAGGGAGGCCTTTGCCAGCCATGCACTTTGTAATCATGAATTATCTGTGTACCTCAGCACCCCAGAATATTCTTCCTTCCTGTAATTTTCTCCTTGGCACATAAAAGCCTGTCTTACATATATTTTACTTATTTAACAGAAATAAGTAAGCTTTTTTTTTTAACATAAATAAGTAAACTAGAGTGACCCCCAGTAACTCCATGAAGGCCAGGGTTATATTTATTCATTTTTCTTTCCTAGTGCCCAGAGCAATAGTCATAGTGCCTAGCAGGAACTCACCTATTTGTCTCCGAATTTCTGTATAAATACCCACCTCCTGGCCTTGATTTTTTTTTAAGATTTTATTTATTTATTTGACAGAAAAAGAAAGCACAAGCAGGGGGAGCAGCAGAGGGAGACGTAGAAGCAGGCTCTCCGCTGAGCAGCGAGCTCGATGCGGGACTCCATCCCAGGACTCTGGGATCATGACCTGAGCCAAAAGCAGAGGCTTAACCATCTGAGCCACCCAGGCGCCCCCACTGGCATTGATCTTGTTCCTATTAAATGGGCATTCGAGAGAAACAGTGAAATCAGTATTTGAGTAACTCCGTAAGGGGATTGGTATTTTTGTTACTCTGGTAAAGGTAAAATTAAACTTACTTTTACTCCAGAAAGCCTTTACATCCCACTTTATCTTAAAAATCCTGATCCCCATAGCAGAGTAAAAAAAGCAGGCCACTGTGATCATGATGTTTCTGGTTTTCCCAGTCTGGATTTCTCAGGCATTGCCCTCTACTGGGCAGGGTGACTCTGGAAGTCTCGGTGCCTTTTTAGCTTTCTGTCCCTAGGGGGCAGCATTAGCACAGAAACAAATTTGAAGCCGCCCGTTCCAATTTGTCACTTAATCCTAGTGAATCTAAAGGAAAGGAATGCTTGGCTTCTTCCTAATCTGCAGGAGTAAGGTTTAGAGATTTCTTTTTTCAAAGTCAGCTTGTATCTAGAAATGGAAAAATATGCATCCAAGACACAAAGGTTTAAAAATTAGTGTATGTGGGGACGCCTGGGTGGCTCAGTTGGTTAAGCGGCTGCCTTTGGCTCAGGTCATGATCCCAGCGTCCTGGGATCGAGTCCCACATCGGGCTCCTTGCTTGGCAGGGAGCCTGCTTCTCCCTCTGCCTCTGCCTGCCACTCTGTCTGTGCTCGCTCGCTCTCTCTCTCTCTCTAACAAATAAATAAAATCTTTTAAAAAAAATTAGTGTATGTGTATATAACCTTCAAAAAATAAAAACAGTGAAATCTTTCCCAGAGAGGTGTTTTGTTTTTTTTTTAAGATTTTATTTATTTATTTATTTGACAGAGATCACAAGTAGGCAGAGAGGCAGAAGGAAGCAGGCCTCCTGCTGAGCAGAAAGCCGATGTGGGGCTCGATCCCAGGACCCTGGGATCATGACCTGAGCTGAAGGCAGGGGCTTTAGCCCACTGAGCCACCCAGGTGCCCCGAGAGATTTTTTTTTTCTTAAGTACTGCTGCCCAGAGGTGTTGCCTGGCCATGCCCAGATTTGAATTTCTGCAGTTAGAAATCAGAAGGTTGGGTGGCTCAGTGGTTGAGCATCTGCCTTCAGCTCGGGTCTTGATCCAGGGGTCCTGGGATCCAGCCTCACATCGGGCTCCCTGCTCAGTGGGAAGCCTGCTTCCCCTCCGACTCCCCCTGCTTGTGTTCCCTCTTTCGCTGTGTCTCTCTCTTTCAAATAAATCTTTAAAAAGGAAAGAAAGAAATCAGAAGGTTCTGCCTCAGAGGGATGATTTACGTTGACAAAAAGAAAAAGTCCCTACAAGGAGAGCATGACTTCTTACGGAGATGTGATGTCATCAGATAATTACAGGACATCAGTAAAAGAACTAATGCTCGTATTGTGTTCTTTAAGAAAAATGGCCCCGGGCAGGCTGGACTCTTGTTCTGGTAGGTGGAAGCCCTAGGAACCTGTGGTCTGACCTCAGGTGCTAACTGACCTTCTCCAACCCTGGGTGGTGGAGAGGAGAGAGCCAGGCTGATGGATTTTTCAGTTCTGACTTTCTCACAGGCACGAGTTAATAGGCCATGCTGTTTGCGAAGCACCTCCCCAAAATGAGAGATCCGTTTCCACATACTGAAGTTATAGGTGAAAGGTAACAGAGAACATCAGAATTGAAGTAGAAGCAGTGCTTTCTCTGGCACCATCTGCAGGCATTTGACCATTAGCTTCTTGGTAATAACTGGTCTGAATAATTTTGTGCATTGGATTGGGGGTTGGGGAAGGGAATTAGGGAAGAGTGAAGAAAGGAACCACTGTAAGAAAGACATAGCCTGTGTCCTTAAGGCACAAGCTGTAATGACTTAACCTGAAAGGGTTTTGGTTGTTGTTTTTTTTTTAATAATACTGATTTTTAGGGGGCGCCTGGGTGGCTCAGTGGGTTAAAGCCTCTGCCTTTGGCTCGGGTCATGATCCCAGGTAAGTTTTATTAAATTCAGTTGATTTTTTTAAATCAACATGGAAAACCCAACATGGAACTTGAACTCATGACCCTGAGTTTGAGAGCCATATACTCTACCGACTGAGCCAGCCAAGCCCCTCGAAAGTGTCTTACATAGAACTTGATTTTCTCGTGAGTTCATCATTGTACTTTGCATGACTATAAATATGAAGACCTGATAAGGAGGAGATAATGTTCTTCGGGGAAGGGGTTCATTTTACGAAAAGATTTCCAATGCCTTTTTTACATATAAAATGCAGAAGTCCCAGGAGCAAGGGTGGGAGGTGTATTTGTAACTCCAGCATGCAGAGGAATGTGCTTTGTGTTCACCAGCCCTTATCTGCAGTTTGTTATATATTCACTCTCTCATGTGGGTCAGACCTAGTGCATGACCCTGGAAATCCTAAGACACCTGAGACCTTGTGTGCTAGGCTGTGAGCACCTTGTGATCCAGAATTCTGCTGGTTTATTCACCAGTGTAGTCCCATGTGACACAAAATATAAAATTGATTAATTGAACCTTCCGTTCCAAGTCTGTCTGTAGTGATCAGCAGAGCGTAGTCTTCGCCTGCAAGCACGGCTTGGCTCCTTGGAGATGTGATGTAATCAGATAATTACAAGACAGAAGTACTGTTACAGAGGGGAGCCAAGTGCTCCAGGAGTCCAGGGGAAGAATGCCAACTCTCGCCCAGGTCATTTGGGTCTCACAGAGCCCCTAGTGTTTGAAATGAGAACTGACGAGTAGATTTTGCCAGAAGAAGGACATCTCAGCAGAGCATTGCCAGGTTGAGGGTGTTAGGCGTATGTCACTGACTGGAGGCCAACCGTGCTGGCCCTGGACTACATCTCGGGATCAGCCATGAGGTCCCCAGGGGCTGCTTCTCTGAGCTCCTCTCCTGCTCTCCCTCCACCCCTTGCTTCCACTCTGCCAGATCCTGTTCAGGTTCACACTGGAACGCCACCCAGGCTTGAGGCTGTCTTTCACACCACTGTCAAAGGGTGGCCTCCCCACCCACACTCGTGCCTGGAATGTTTGTGGTCTTCCTGCAGAGTGGACCTTTACCTACTTGTCCATTAGAACATAGACTGTGTGGAGTGAGACCTCATTTGTTCATTGATCATTCACTAGGAATAGAGTCTGGTCGAAGTGGCAGGCCCTCTCTCGGGAGGTGTTTGTTGAAGGGGGCAAGGGAGGGAAAGGGAGAGTGTTACTATTCCTTGTAGTGCAGAAATGTCTCCCTTACCAGTCTCAATGGGAATAAAACTTCACCCAGAGCAGTAATGGCAGGATGATGGTCTCAGGCACTGTCATTAGCAGGTCTCTGTATAGCATTGTCCTGGCCACCTTTGGGGAAGTGAGTGGCAGGTATGTACAAATGAAGGTCCAGAGGCTGAGTGACAGAAGGACCAAGTAAATGGTACTTGGTTCTGGTGTGGAACACTCCCACTGAGCCCGTTTGCACATCTAATGGGAATCTAAAAACACACTTCCTCCGGCGCCCCACCAGACCTGCAGCTGGCCAGGGGTAGCCGGAAAAGCGACTTCCTCACTTGTGTCCAGTCTAAGATTGCTGTGATTACAGGTTCTTATCATTATCATTAAGAAATGGTATCCTCGGGTTTAATCCTGGCCCACCCTGCCTCTTGCTGGGCCATTCCCAGCGCTCCAGGAAGCACGGGAAGCAGGCATCCTGCACAGCTGCAGCTTCTTGTCTGCACCCTCCAGACCCTGACGCTTGGCTCTCCGCAGCCTTGCCGCGCTTTCATCTGCTCTCACACAAGATGCCCATTGTAACCTCAGGGCTTGTCTCATAGCCTCGTGCCCTTGGGTTTTCCAGTAAACAATGACCTGTTCTTACTAGCAAACACCATGCTGGCAAGCACTGAGAACACAGTGGAAAGAGCAAGTGGATTTGGAAGCAAGCAGACGGAGTCCATAGCTTCACGGCCTTAAGCAAGTTAATTTGCCTCTCTGAGCCTTCCTTTTCTCATTTTACTTTTTTAAAAAAGAATGGAGGGGTAACTCCATCAGTTAAGTGTCAGCTCAGGTCATGATCTCAGGGTTGTGAGATTGAGCCCCCACATCAGGCTCCACGCTTTGCTTGGGATTCTGTCTCGCCCTCTCCCTCTGCCTCTCCCCCCTCAAGAAATACAAATAAATTTTAAATTTTAAAAAAGAATGGAAATAATGGTCCAGTACTTCCTTGTCAAGTTGGTGTGAATGAGCTGTGTGTGTGAAGCACCACATAGTGGAAGACATATAGGTTTGGAACCTTGAGCCAGTGCTGGGGGTTAGCGGGAGGGATGTGTGAGTTCAAGACACATATTAAAGACGCTTCCTGGAGTGCCTGGGTGGTGCCATTGGTTAAGCATCTGACTCTTGGTTTCTGCTCAGGTCATGATCTCGGTCATGAGATCAAGCCCCGTGGTGGGCTCCATGCTCAGCACAGAGTCTGCTTAGGATTCTCCCTTCCCTCTCCCTCTCTCTCTAACCACCCCCCCACCCCACCAATAGTGCACATTCTCTCTTCTGTCTCTCAAATAAATCTTTTTTTTTTTTAAGATTTTATTTATTTATTTGAGAGAGCATCAGATGGGGGAGGGCCAGAGGGAGAAGCAGACTCCCCACTGAGCAGGGAGCCCAATGCAGAACTCGATCCTAGGACTTTGGGACCATGACCTGAGCTGAAGGCAGTCGCTTTAATTGGGCAAGCCACCCCTAAAATTTTTTAAAGAAAGAAAAAAGTTGTTCCCTTCCTTAGCACCTGACTGGCTCAGTTGGTAGAGCATATGACTTTTGATCTCAGGTTTGTGGGTTTGAGCCCCAGGTTGGGTGTAGAGATTACTTCAAATTTTGGGGAGGTGGATGGGGGTGGTCCAAATGGGTAATGGCCATTAAGAAGGGCACTTGTTATGAAGAGCACTGAGCATTGTATGTAAGTGATAAACCACTAAGTTCTCCTGAAACCAATACTACACTCTATGTTAACTTGAATTTAAATAAAAACCTGGGCATAAAATAAAATGTATTTTTTTAAAGTGATGCTCCCATACATATAGACAGCATTTCAGTGGGCAATTCATCTAAAGAGCCAAAACTGAAATTCTATCTGCTTGTCAAAATAAAGTCCTTTTTTGAAGCCATATTGGAGAAGTGGTTCTCTTATTCCTAACAAGAAAAGATAGGCCCGTTGCCATTTCCCCAGTCACGTCGGCCTTACTCTTGCCAAGCTCAGTGTTGGCACAGCTTGGTTCAGGAAGTAGGTCGTAGCCTTATTGGTGGAGGGCTATGAGGAGCTCTGGCCAAGAATTAAATCCAGACCCAAGTTTTATTGGGGAGATGGCTGTAAGGCCCTACAATCTAATCTCCACCACCAGGACCAATTCCCTGCCTGCGCAAACAGCATGATCTTTTGAAAATGTAACTCAGATCATTGCATTTCCCACAGACGCCCTGGCTTTCCAGACTCTTCTTCCAGCCTCAGTGCCTGCAGCAGGAAGTAGCAGGAAGCAAGAATCACTGGCCACTCCAAGCCCTGCTCCTTGAGCTCTAGCCAAACCAACTTCCTCTGTGCTCCTCCAGTGAGACAGGTCCTCTCCTGCATCAGAGCCTTCACACGCCACACTCCCCCCGCCCCCCGCATACCTGGCAGACTTGTGCAACACCCTTCAGGGCTCTGCTTCCATGTCACATCCTCAAAAAGGCTTTCTTGGTCTCCAAGCTACTGTAACTGCTGTTTTGCCCTTAGAGCACCTAGTGCTATTCCTCTGAAATGTTCCCATCACTGTTATAGCCATGTCCTGTTTGTTTCATATTTCTCTTCTCCATTAAAACATACACTTCAAGGGGTTATTGCAGGGCGGGTGGAGGCACCTACGTGGCTCAGTTGAGCATCTGGCTCTTGGTTTTGGCTCAGGGTGTGATCTCAGGGTCATAGAGTCAAGCCCTGCAACGGGCTCCATGCTCAGCACAGAGTCTACTTGTCCCTCTCCCTCTGCTCCTCCCACACCACCCACTTGCATGATCTGTCTCTCTCTCAAATAAATAAAATCTTTTTTTTTTTTTATCTGACAGAGAAACACAGCAAGAGAGGGAACACAAGCAGGGGGAGTGGGAGAGGGAGGAACAGACTTCCCGCCAAGCAGGAGCCTGATTCGGGGCTCAATCCCAGGACCCTGGATCATGACCCAAGGCGAAGGCAGATGCTTAACAACTGAGCCACCCAGGCACCCCTAAGTAAATAAAATCTTTAGGGGCAAAAAAAAAGTAGTGGGTGCATGCCTAGCTCAGTTGGTAGAGCACATGACTCTTGATCTCAGGGTGATAAGTCCAAGCCCCACATTGGGCATAGAGCTTTCTTTTAAAAAAAAAAAAAAAGTAGAAATTGAGTCTGACTTGCTTATAGCTATCCCCAGCATCTCATATAGCATATGACAAGCGATAGGACAATATCAGGAGTGAATAAGAGCACCTGGGTGGCTCAGTCAGTAGAGCGTCCAATTCTTAATTGGATGATCTCAGGGTTGTGAGATCAAGCCCCGTATCATGCTCCATGCTGAGTGTGGAGTCTGCTTGGGATCCTTTCTCTCCCTCTCCTCCTCCCTCACTTGTGTGTGGGTGTGCTTGCTCTCTCTTTCTCTCTCAAATAAATTAATAAATAAAAAGAATAAGTTAGTCTAAAATTAAACTTATGTTTGCACCTCTTCTTCCCACCGTCACTCAGATCTGCGTCACTTGATCCAAGTTCATGTTTCCACCAGCCTAGCGGTGTCATAAGTCAGAAGCCCAGGATCACTACAGGCTTCTCTCACCCTCGTCTCTTCCATAGACTCTTCTAGTTGCTGCTCAGCCATCTTCCCACCTCTGGCCTAGCTTCTTCCATTCATCAAAGCTTTTGGAAAAACAAGCCCCCAAATTGCTGATCTGTCTAGGTCCCTTCCGTGACTTTCCAGTATCTAGAGCAGGAGGTGCACAATATTGTGATTGCTCGCTGCATTAGAAGAATTGTGTAGAGCAGAATACCCCCAGTGTATGTTGGTTACTTATTTATAAAGTATGTGTCTGTGCAGAATGTACTTAGATATAGAGAATTTAAGAGGGTGGGATGAAATTATACTTCAAAATAATTTTATTTAATGATGTGAAATTCTTTTGTGCTCATTAAAATATTAACATTGTGTTTCATTTCATTGTTGAAATGTTTGGGGGTCTGGTTCTGCATTTTAGATACTTGGCTCTGATGGCTCTTGGAGCTGGGGAAGGCACTTCCCCAGAGAGATCTCAATCCTGATAGGAGTACTGTATGCATTGCCTGGGTGTTCTCATCCCTCATGATACTTGTCTTATTCAGTCCCATGAAGATGCCAACTCCTCAGAAAACTCTTGTGTGAGTTAGCTCCTCCCCCTCTTCTTGGCTGTCTTTCTGATGTGTGCCCAAGCCTGCATGTGTGCGCACTATTACACTGAACCGCACTTTGTGCACCCTTACCCTGGGAAAAACAGAAGTTCTCGGATTTCCTTAGTTAAAGGAAGGAAAGGCCCCGATTCTGCCGATTTTTTTTTTTTTTTATTCTGCTGAATTTTAAGTTTGCCCAGTTTTACTGATTCTCAGGGATTCCAGCATCAGTCTTATGGTCTTAAAATCAGTCTCTTGCTGGACTAAGTTGGTGTCCATTTGTCATTTTGACCTGGAGGTGGGGAAGAAATAGTGACCTTGACAATTGAGAGACAGGTGTGGTCTGAATACACGTGGCCCTGTGGCTCCTGGAGTTTGCTAAGCATTTGCGAAGAGTCCGGTTCCTGGGCCTCATCTTCTGATTTAAGGGGTTTGGGGACTTAGAGCCCCACCATTTTTGGAGTGCCTGAGATGGCAAAGCTTGAGTTTCAGAGATTCTGTTTGAGTCAGCCACAGCCTCATGCCCCGTATCTAGGTCAGCAACTTCTCTGCCCTAAAGAGTAGATCTAGGGGCGCCTGGGTGGCTCAGAGGGTTAAGCCTCTGCCTTCAGCTCGGGTCATGATCCCAGGGTCCTGGGATGGAGCCCCGCATCGGCCTCTCTGCTCAGCAGGGAGCCTGCTTCCTCCTCTCTCTCTGCCTGCCTCTCTGCCTACTTGTGATCTCTGTCTGTCAAATAAATAAAAATAAAAAAAAATTAAAAAAAAAAAAAGAGTAGATCTAGAAGTTTCACTGGAGGAACCATTTAAAAACAAGTGAACAGTTTATACTGTGTTCCACTCCCTAGACAAGACTAGAAGACGCAGGGTGCACAGAGAGCCAAGCCATTCAGAGTAGGCCTGGAGGGGCGGTGAGCAAGGAGGACAGTCTGGTGACTTGGACTCTTGGTCTCACCTTCTCTTGGGTTCCTTGCCAGCAGCAGGAAGCTAGCTATGCATAGGTGAGGTGATGATGGGGGCACTGTTCGCTGGTCTTTGAAGAAGCTGTTCAGTGAAGAACTCTCAGCTCTCTGACAGGGTCGTCTAAAACCAAGCTTAATCTCCTGCCTTGCCCATAGAACAGTATTTAAGCAGCAGAAAGTGGGTGAAGGGAGGCTCTGGAGTGTTTTCTTTATATTGGAAAAGCTAAGACTTCAGTGAGTAGTCCGAACACCTTGATGCATCTTGAAGACTAAAGGGCACCATAAAACTTGACCAAGAATCTCTCTCTTGCCGTGAAGAACCCAGACCCACAGCAGTCCTTAGTGACCCCACCCCTGCGCTGATCAGGTCTGATAGCTGGGGTGCGCTTGCTGCGGGTGTTGGGAAGCTGCATGCAGAATGTACGCTACCTTCCAAAATGGTCCTCAGGACCTTCTCATTAGCCTCACTTTGAAGAACATAATTATCTTTGTGTTAGAATAGAACGTTTCTTCTGCCTAATGTTGTTAAAGCATTTGTTGAGTCTAGGAGCAAAGCCTAGTTGTGCTTCAGAGAATTACAATTCAGAGAATACACACCGTGTTTATAAGAGAACAATACGTTTTAAAGAAACAACACAGAAAGCTCCAAATGCTAAATTCACCCAGATTGCTATTCTCCTGCCTTAGGTTAATTGTGGGTTTCAATGTCTAGCTAGTTAGTCTCTTCAAAATACATTTCCATTTTATTCTCTGGGACCCGGGGCCCTTCAGTGAGAAACACCATGGCTGAAAATCCACCCCTGGATTTGCCGGAGAACTGCTGTGATTTTGGAAGTGAGTGGTGGCACCTCTGACCTCTTGCTCACAAGTGACTCCATTTGGCCAGGCCAGCTTTCTGTCACAACTGAGTCTCCCTTAGAAAATGGGTTCTTCCTTATGAAGAAGGTCCCATGAATTAATAACTGCATCACCAGGAATGCTAAAAAATGCCGTGCATTGTTGTCAAGCTGTCATTCCTGGTGGGGGTGGCTAGGTCAGTATTGTTCAAAAGGTTAGGATCCAGATACCAGCTCATCTATTCTCCAGCTGTTGTTTATCCTCCAGTTTCCCAGAATAGTCAGGCACAAAGTCTCTTAAAAACAGATTTGGGGCTGCTTTACATTTTCGTGTGTAATAATGAAGTCACTACTGATTTAGCCTCTCTTCACTGGTGGGGAATGTAGGTAGGGGACCAGAGAACATCGTAGCCCTTGGAAGCGGTGGAGTGTGATAATCGAATTTCTAATCGGCTCATCTCTACCCCTACCTGCCTCATTCCACTGACTGAAGCCTATTTACAGTCACATCCATCAAAGGGTTGTTCACGTTCTTAGCTCCCCTAGCAGTCCGCTTCATTTGTCTTTTTAAATGTAATTTATTTTTTAATTAGATAGTGCATGTATATAGAATAAGATCAAGAGATGATAAAAGCCTGCAGTAAGAAGTCTCACCCCTGCCTTCCTGCCTTGGGACAACCAGCACTACCAATGTCCTAGGTAACCTTTCAGGTTCACTTTATAGGGTCGCTGTATTCTCCCCCAGCACCACCACCACCACCTCCACCTCCACCTTTGTTCTGTAGAAATGGTACTATCTATACTGTACATACTGTTCTGTGCCTTGTTGAGTCATCTCGGCAGTATATGTTAGAGAAAGTTCAGTAATGAAGTGGTAGATTCACTGACGGGAGTGTTTCTAGAATTGACATCCGGATATAATCTAGTACATCTTCGGGCAACCCCTAACCCAGCCACTCCCAAATGCAAAACACTGACCCCCTCTCAAGCTCACTACCAGACATCACCAGTGGTATCCCAAAGATGGACAAGCCAGACCTTTTCCACTGGTGCCAGGCTCCATCTGTGTCTTGGGTTGCACGAACTGGAAACTGAGAAATTGTCCTGACACCTTCCTCTCCGGTCAGTGAACTTTTCTTCCTGCCTTCACCCACTTCCTTGGTCTGGGCCTTCTCAGGCTCTGTACTGGGTGACTTTCTCAGTTTCCTGACTGTCTTTGGCATGTTCATTCTTTCCTCCCTCCAGGCTGTTGTCCACACACAGTGATCTTTTAAACCAGATACCTGATAATGGTGTTTCCGTGCTTGACACTTCTTGAGGCCTTCCTGGCAACCTTAAGACAAAGGCCAGACTGATGGTGGCATCCACATGGCCTGGTCCCTGCAGGCTTCACCGGACCTGTTTTCACTCTCTGCAGTCCAGCACAGGAACCAGACTTGCCCAGCTTCGTCTGCCAGAGTATTCTCTTTCTTTTCCTCTGTCTGGAATGCTGTTCTCCTTTCGCTATCTTTGACTCATCTTTCAGAACTCAGACTCCACTTCCTCAAGCCTTCACCCTTCCCCTCCGGAGACTAGATCAGGTTCCCAGTTAAAGCTGACAACACCCAACTTTTCCTTCACTATGCTTGCTAAGGTTGTAATTTCCACTTATGGAAATTTAATTGGGTTAAAGGTTCTTTAAATTCTTGTTGTGGATGTGAAATAGTTTCTGACACATATAAATTTTGTAAAGTAGGAAAGCTCCTAGAATAAAAAGTAGTAATTTTTTTTTAAATTCATGTTTATAGGGGAGCCTGGGTGGCACAGTTGGTTAAGCATCCGACTCTTGGTTTCAGCTCGGGTACTGATCTCAGGGTTATGAGATCAATTTCTCTCTCCCTCTCCCTCTGCTTCTCCTGTTCACCCACTTACTCGGGCTCTCTCTCAAATAAATAAATCTTTTTTTTTTTTAATTAGGTTTATAGATGGGGTTAAGCTGTGGAGGTTGATATCTGTGTTTACAAGGGACAACTGGGGGGTATTTCTCATAAGGACCCCTACTAATCCTAATCTAGACCGTTCTTCAGTTCAACAGATGTAATCTATGTCTGGCCAACACTGGAACACTGGACATGGGGATTACAGAAATTAAGGAGATCCAAATAGACCCTGCCCTCAAGTGGCTTACAATATTTCATTTTTAGAAACCCAAGATCAGGAGTGCCTGGGTAGCTTACTTGGTTAGGCATCTGCCTTTGGCTCGGGTCATGATCCCCAGAGTCCTAGGACCGAGCCCCACATTGGACTCTGTGCTTAGTGGGAAGTCTGCTTCTCCCTCTCACTCTCCCTCTGTGTGTGCACACATGCGCTTGCTCGCTCTCTCTCTCTCAAATGGATAAAATCTTTAAAAAAGAAGAACTCACGGGACGCCTGGGTGGCTCAGTTGGTTAAGCGGCTGCCTTCGGCTCAGGTCATGATCCCAGCGTCCTGGGATCGAGTCCCACATCGGGCTCCTTGCTCGGCAGGGAGCCTGCTTCTCCCTCTGCCTCTGCCTGCCTCTCTGTCTGCCTGTGCTCGCTCACTCTCTCTCTGACAAATAAATAAATAAAATCTTTTAAAAGAGAAAAACTCGGGGCACCTGGGTGGCTCAGTGGGTTGGGCCTCTGCCTTCGACTCAGGTCATGATCCTAGGGTTCTGGGATCCAGCCCCGAATCAGGCTCTCTGCTCAGCGGGGAGTCTGCTTCCCCCTCTCTCTCTGCCTGCCTCTCTGCCTACTTGTGATCTTTGTCTGTCAAATAAATAAATAAATTTTAGGAAAAAAAGGAAAGAAAAACTCATGGTCACATAAGTCTGTCTTCTGTGTTTGGTGGGTTGGGGTTTTTTTTGTTTTTTTTCAGGTGGCTCCTGGCATTTTGGAAGGCCTTTTACCAACTGGGTGATGGGGAAGCCCTCCCCCCCCTTTTTTTTTTTTTTGCTCTAAGGAGAAGGAAGTTTCCCCCATGCTTTCTTCTCACAATTTTTATATTTTCTCTTGAGAGATGTCTTTAGAAATATCCCTGTTTGGGCGCCTGGGTGGCTCAATGGGTTAAAGCCTCTGCCTTCAGCTCAGGTCATGATCCCAGGGTCCTGGGATCAAGCCCTGCATCAGGGTCTCTGCTCAGCGGGGAGCCTGCTTCCCCCTCTCTCTCTCTGCCTGCCTCTCTGCCTACTTGTGATCTCTGTCTGTCAAATAAATAAATAAAATCTTAAAAGAAAAAAAAGGAAATATCCCTGCTGGAAGGGGAGAGCCATCTTTAGGAAAAGCTCAAGCCACATGAGGGTGATTTTGTGTTTCCTGTTGTTGAACAGAAGCTTGTATGGTGTCTCCTCACCAGGATCTGTCTTTGTGTCTCTCCTCTATCCCCAGGAAACCTGTAGGAAATGTCAGGGACTCTGGAAAGAACACAATGGCCTCACCTGTGAAGAACTGGCTGAGAAAGATGACATCAAGTACCGAACCTCCATGTGAGTAACCTCAGGGGCTTGCAGCTGGTTCTCAGCTCCCCCGTTAGCCTGCCCTTTGGCCAGGGAAGGCAGCTCTGGGGCCATGCAGATCTAGAGTGACCTCAGGAAGCACCCGTAACCCCCTCTATTTCCTTATCTCTTCAGCCTCATAGAGCTGGTCCTGGAGTCAGTGCCCGGTGCACACGAGTTCAGTAAATGTTCATTCCTCTTCTCCTTCTGTTCTGAACAAATAAGCAAATCACATATTTTAGCTAGATTAGATTGCACTAATGTTGCTTATATCCATGTTTCCTATAGGATACTAGTGGCCTGAGACATTAAGCAGAATTATAGCCTCCAGAATGCAGAATAATGCCATCAGTAATAATAAGCACCATTACCATTTAGCACTCCCTGTGTGGCTGAGCACTTTAGAAATATTAACTCATTAAATACGTTGGCTTAAATAAGGCCATTTCTTTCTCCTATAATGGCCCAGCCTTGCCAGGCAGATCCTTCCCATGAGGTCACTCAGAGACCAGGTTCCTTTATCACATTGCTTCACCATTCCCGAAGGTGGTGTTCTCATCTACATGATGGTGACTGGGGTGTAACCACATTTATATTCCAGCCACAGAAAAGGAGAAAACAAAGCTGCCAGCCGGGCATCTTTTAAGTTGTAAGCAGTGTGTGTCTGTCTGTCTGTCTGTGTCCGTGCCTGTGACTTCTCCTACGCTCTCGATCTAGACTGAGTCATGTGGCCACAACCTAGCTTCAAGGCAAACACCATATGTAATCTCTAGCTGGGTGATTCCAACTTAAATTCAAAGGGTTAGGAGTGGGTTTCATTACTAAGAGAATGACATGGGAAATGACTATGAGGAGCAGTTAATAGTCTTCCAGTGTCCAGCACAAGTAGGTACTGTTACCCTCATTTTATAAAAACAGTACAACAACAACAAAAAAACAAAAAACAGTACAACAGGCAGAGCCGAAGAAACTTGCAAGTGATCCTGCAGGTAGTAAGTGGCATAGCAGAGCTTGAAATCTGAGCAAATGGTTTCCCACCTGTCCTTTACCACAAATTTGGTAGGCAGACTAATAACCCCGCAAGGATGTCCCTGCCCTCTGGAATCTGTGAGCCTGTTACCTTTTATGGCCTAAGGGACTTTCCAGATGTGATTAAGGTTATGGACCTTGAGGTGGGGAGATGATTCTGGATTATCCAGGTGAATCCAGTTTCTCATCACATGACTCCTTAAAAGCAGAGAGCCTTTCTGTGGTCAGAGGTATAGTGATGGACAGACCCAGAAAGATATGAGGACTCGACCTCCTGCTGCTGGCCTTCGAGATGGAGGAAGAAGGCCTTGAGCCAGGGAATGTGGCTCTTTCTAGAAGCAGGGAGTAACCTTCAGTTGGCAGCCAGTAAGAAAATGGGTATCCCAGTCCCACAGCCCCAAAGAATGAATTCTGCTGACAGCCCACAGGAATAGCGAATAGATTCTCTCCCAGAGTAGGTAACAGCCCAATGACACCTTGATTTTTGTCGGAGGAGACCTGTGCTGGACTTCTGACCTACAGATCTATAAAAGAATGCATTTGTTTAAAAATAAAATTGCATTACATTAAGCTAATAAAATTGTGGTCTGCTACAGCAGCAGTAGAAAACTGACACAGGGGGCACCTGGGTGGCTCGGTGGGTTAGGCCTCTGCCTTCGGCTCAGGTCATGATCTCAGGGTCCTGGGATCGAGCCTCACATCAGGTTCTTTGCTCAGTGGGGATCCTACTTCCCCCTCTCTCCCTCTGTCAAATAAATAAAATCTTAAAAAAAGAAAAGGAAAGAAAAGAAAACTGACAAAGATTTTGGGGCCAGAAGTGGGGTGCTGCTGTAACAAATACCTAAAAATGTGGAAGTAGGTTTGGAATTGGACAATGGGTAGAGGCTGGAGCAATTTTGAAAACCAGGGTAGAAAAAAGCCTAGATTGCCTTGAACTAGTAGAAATATGGATTTTAGAAACCTCCCCCTTGAGGGCTCAGAAGCAAATGAGGAGCATTTTGGGCAAAACCAAAATTGCCTTGGAGAATACCTGAACCCCCACAGACAGAGCTGCAGATGAGGACTCAAATGCGTGCAGAGCGTGTTCTCATGTTGGTGGCAGGAACTGCAGCTGGTTCGTCTCAGTCGTGCAGAAAGCAGAAGGTGTAGATAATGGGTCTGGACGTGTACGCTGAGGAAACTTGCGGGCTGAGAACTGGCTAGAGGAGAGTGTGAGCAGGAGAGATTGAGAGGCAGGAACAGGATTTGGTTGTTTCTGAAACTCCTATCCTGCTCAGGTGACAAAAGACCCCAAAATTAAGACTTCGGTTCTCAGGAAAAGTATGCTCCTGGAGAGAAGACTAAGGATGTGTCCCAAATGTCAAAGTTTTCAGTCCTACAAAGTCTCTTAGGAGGTCAAGGGCGAACCCTTCAGATCCCTTCAGTCAGACAAGGGAGCCTCTAGGAGTCTCAAGCATCACCCCTCAGCCATCTCTGCAGAAGCCCAAAGCAGAGGTGGGCTCTTCTAGGAACTGGCTGTGGGTAAAGTGCCCATATCAGCAGAAACACTGCAACTTGGCCTGAAAGACACAGAGTGTGGAAGGGAAGAAGTCCACCAGATGCCCAGAATTCTAGAGAAAGGAAGCTGGTTGACTAAAAACGACTCAGCTGCAAACACGCCACCTTTCTTGAGAAAAGGCAGGCTTGCTCAGTAGCGCCATGACCACAGGGTTCTCAGATCTGAAATATTAGGGAGTTTGCCTGGCTGGATTTCTAAATTGATTATAAGTAATGACTCCTTTTTTTCCTTCCATTGTTTCCCTTTGGAAAGGAAGTATGTCCCAGAATGGGTCATATCCAGAGTCTTCACCTGTACTCGATTTAGATGGTGAGATTTGGGATCCGGCCCTGGGTTGAGGTGACTGTAGTGTGGAGCAGGCTGAATATGAATCTGGAGGCCCGAGGGCAGACTGCAGTGGGCAGAATGTCCTAATCCCCAGAAGCTGTGAATATCTTTACCTGACATGGCGAAGGGACCTTTTAGATGTGGTTAAGTTTATGGCAGTAGGGACGCCTGGATGGCTCAGTTGGTTAAGCATCTGTCTTCCACTCAGATCATGATCCCAGGGTCTTAGAATCGAGTCCCACATTGGGCTCCCGCTTCTCCCTCTCCCACTCCCCCTGCTTGTGTTTCCTCTCTCGCAGTGTCTTTCTCTGTCATATAAATAAATAAAACCTTCAAAAAAAAATAAAATGGGAATTTTATGTGTATTTTACCATAATTGAAAAAATATATACACACATTCACAAAGGAAAGCCATCTAACATTTTGAACAGTATATGCCACAAAAAATGAAGACAGCCCCCAGACAGAAATTACCAACATACTTAAAAGTGGTGAGAACAAATACTCGTAGAGCTATAGAATCTAGATTGGTTATGTAGGGGAAGGCAGTGAACCTTCCTGTTTGAACACAAGGTCAGGAGACACAGCTGCAGATCAGGCGTCTCTTCCTGTCCTGCCCAGAAACACATCCTGTGGGGCTGTTTGTTTCCTCCCTAGTTTAGAATCTAGTTCCCAAATCACTCTTCTCCCAAAAGAATCAACTGATTTCTCATCCCATTTTGCATTTTCATGTTACTGGATAGGTGGTCACCACAATCCATAAAAGCAGTCTTTTCTTGGGGCGCCTGGGTGGCTCAGTGGGTTAAAGCCTCTGCCTTCGGCTCGTCATGATCCCAGGGTCCTGGGATCGAGCCCCGTATCGGGTTCTCTGCTGAGCAGGGAGCCTGCTTCCCTTCCTCTCTCCCTACTTGTGATCCCTCTCTATCAAATGAATAAATAAAATCAAAAAAAAAAAAAAAACAGTCTTTTCTTGGCCCTACCTAGTACTAGTCTCGCGAGTACAGGAATGAGGACTTGGATGATACTCGTGCAGCCTTGAACAGCTCTGTGACCTTTAGAGCAATGTTGAGCGGTGCTCACTCTGTGTATTCCTCCATTCATCTCGGAATGCGTTTTCGCGCATCCCATATCCATCATTACTTTGGTGACTGACAGCTTGGTGGAACACAGCAAGCAAATAAATGCATCCTCTTCCCAAGTCTTCAGGAAAGGAATCCATAACCCTGGTTCTTTTTTTTTTTTTAAGTAGGCTCTACGCCCAGCCCCAGTGCGGGGCTCAAACTCATGACCATGAATGACTGAGCCACCCAGGCGGCCCAACCTTGGTTCTTTTCATCCACTTCTCTCCCATACTATAGCCATAGCAGCTACCCAGGGAGAGTGTCAGCCAGCCCCAGGCCCCCAGAACATGACAGCCTCAAGCCGCACATCAGTCTTGAAGGTGCTCTGACACAGAAAGCTTATGCTATAGAAAATTGCAGTTGTGTCTTGGCCACAGGTTTTCATCTTGGACACTTTTGCATCAGAACCTTCTAAGTCTTAACAGGGAGCATTGAAAAGTATCTTCACAGATTCTGAGTAACCGAAATCATGAACATGTGTGCTATGTTAAGTTGACAATAACAAATTCACTTTATTTAAACTTTGTCTCCTTGATGATGTTTCCTCTTCAGCAAAACTTAGAACTCATTTGTTCTTCTGTAACTTGAACTGGGTTTAAATTCTTTTCAAGCTAGAGCCTTCCTGCCTTTTGGACCATTCAAAAATTAGACCTAAATGAATAGCAGCCAATTTCCTAGTTCATTTTTCTATTTTTAAGCACATGATCTAGCTTTTAAGGAGCAAACTACGACCGTCTTCTAAATATCAGTAATTAAAAACACTTGTCCTGACCCTAGACTCCTCTGGCTTCCCTTACTTAGCAGAAACCCTGGGAGCCGTGGTAGGAAGAAGGCTGTTTTCTCACTGTAAGGAGAGAGCCTGCAGGTCAGAACTCATCCCAGACTGTTGAGTCTTCGCAGGGAAGCATTTCCCTGGCCACCACTCTGGCTTCCTGCTTGGAAAGAAGAGCAGTTCTCAGGGCACTGGGTTAAGTCCCACTTGCAAGACTTCTCCACTGTTGGGGTCATTCCTGCCTTCCCTAGTCTCCATAGGCATGCTTCCACCTTCGAAGAACTCA